>OVAN01002610.1:0-32645 GCA_900406275.1 Anastatica hierochuntica
GTTTAGATCAGCAAATTTATCAGACATTCAATTATTCGGTTTTAACTGGTTAAAATTAAGTTGGGTTTTCAATTAGATTATGATTTAGGTTTTAATTAATTTTGGGTTAATTTTTGGTTAGTTATTTGCGAAAATCATTAACCAATTAGGGTTAATATTTTCGACAAAGGCTTAGTAGTTTAGGTTAAATACTTCTTTTCTGCAGACTTTAGAATCTTCGATCCTTTTAGCTTAATTTCAGAAACCATTGTTTCTTTCTTCTCAGTGATTGAGAGCTTTTGTTCAGCTTAGAACAACCCTACAACTGCAGAGTTCATTCTCTAATAGTTGCTTCTTTGTGATCCTAAAAGGAGTTCAGTCTTCCTGATCCAAAGATACCTTCTATCCGTCGAAACCATCCACCTAAAAATCTCTCATATCATCCGTTCCATCTCTTTCAAAAACAAATAGAAAAGAAAAACAAAGAAAAGTCTATTGATCTCTGATTTCCAGCATCGAAAGGGACTAAAAAAACTTCCCAGATCTAAGCAAAAACGCATCAAAGAGTCCCGTAAAGCCAAAGTTTTACTAAGCCACCACGTTTCTTCCATGGCTCATCGTTGTCATTATCAGCAGTTGATGATCCATCAATGTGATATAAGACATCAAAAGTAAGGCAATGAGTTAGAAACAACTCTCTCCAAGCATCATAATTATGGTCATCAAAGTCAAGGACCAAAGGGATATGAGACCTGATGTTAGTAACACCAAAAGCTCTTTCAATTTTTAGTGTTGCCATTGAAAGGAGGAAGAGAAAGTGAAAAGAAAAAGATGAGCTAGAAAGGAGAAGAAGAAAGAGGTCTCAGGAGCTTTGAGGCTCTGATACCATAATAGAGAAGGTGTTTGAAATAGATCGAATGTTATCGTTGTATTTCCTCTGAGATTACATCACAATATAAACACAAATCAGTTGCACTATACAAGGAATAAGAATTGACTATGTGTAACTACTCCTAGAATAATGGAACCGAAAGATGACTTATTCTAATAGCGTTGACCGCGTTGTTGTTCGTAATCGGAGTGCTTTCAACGTTGTCGTTGGCGTTGTCTCCGTCACGAGCTGGTTGAGTGTTCTGCTCGTCTGTAGTCATGTTCGATCTAGCGTTTCGCGGTTGCAAGTTATATTGATCTGTACCCTGCGTGTATAGGCCCCCTCCTTCTAGCGCCAAACTGTGAGAACCGAAATACGCACTGTCGATATTCGTATTCGGAGGAAAGCCAGGAAAACCTAACTTTCCTTGAGGTCCCGGATATCTACTAAACCAACAACAACAAATCAAAAGTACGAAGAAAACAGACGACGAGATAAACGTAAAAGAGAATAGAGCAATAGAGATCTTATTCGAATCTGCGTTAAGCGTTACAACAGGTGATAAGCCGTGGTCGCAAGAGCTGTCGGTGAGTACCCTAGATCTAACAGCGTAAGACTTGTAAACCTAATCGAGACGCAGCTCACTAGCAAAAAACAAAAATAAAACCTAAAACTCTAAGTATGAGTTGTGAAGAAATTTCTCTGTCTTTAAATTTTTGTGTGTCCTCATCCTTCTTCTCCTTAGCCCCCTTTTATATGTCTTCATAAGTTAAATCCGTTTCCTTTTCCGCCCTAGATTTGTGCATATTTTCCCGCGGAAATATTCCATTTTTTCGGGAATATTCCATATCTTGACGAATCTCACTTTATCGTATTTTCCTTTTATCCTTTGCGAAACTCGAATAGATCGTTGATGCAACTGGACCCGTTTATCCATAAGTGGACTTTTAACGCGTTTTGGGTTTAAGTGGGCCGTTTAGTGATAAAGTGATTTTTACGATTTCTTTCGGAGAAATCGTTCTTCGCACGACTACGCGGTGACGGTTTTACAAAATGATAAGATCGATCGTATGGTTACGACAATGTCAGTGTTCGAGTTAACTGTGATCGTTTCATACGATCGGTACGAAGTTTTTATGGAAAGTACGAGTCTTCACTATTATTGCCGCGAAACTTCAACGGAGATTTCAATCGGGACGAAACAAGAAACGCTTGAACCAGGATTTGAAGGAGAAGACGGTCGGGAAAGTGTGGTCTAGATGCCCGTTGGGCGTCCAAACGGTGGTCTTGGCGCCCGCTCGGGAGTCCAAACGGTGATCCGAGTGGCTAGACTTTCCGTTGTTCATATCGCTCGTATTTTCGAGGCGACGCGGTTATCCGTCGTTTACGGTGACTTCTTATCGCTCCGGAACTCGTTTACTGAGGTCTCTTGGAGGTCTCAAATGTTGATTTCGTTATCCTCGCGTTTAGTTTCCCGCGAGTGACTAGATTTTGCGAAGCGGCCGCTTGTGGAATTCTAGACGCGGAGTTTTGACAATTGATCGAGAGGGGATTGAATTGATGGCAAGAGCCTCAGAATTGATAATCCTTTCACGATTTTCATTTTCGAATGAGAGACTATGTTTCCATTACTCTTTTAGGCATCTATTTTTTTGTAACCGCTTTTTGACCCCAACATCGATGATATTTGATCTTGCAACCATGTAAAAGATATCATTTGCGTAATCATTAAAGGATCGACCTCCTTGACGCAAAGCATGCAAATTATTATACAACGCCCTCTCATAATTATAAGGAAAAAAAGTTCATCTCATATGCTTTTCCAATTGTTCCCAAGTATCGATTCGAGATTTTCACGACATGCACCATGATTCTTTGAGTTATTGTAACCATATCATAGCTATATTTTTAAGACGAGATGATATTAAGGAAACAAACTGATCTTCTTGAAATTTTCTCAAATATAAGATTTCTTGTATTGCACTTAACCATTAACCAATCCAGGACTTCCTATGTGTTAAGGTTGCCGTTGAATTCTGGTTTCTTCACTCGGAAACTTGAATCCCAACGTAGATTATCAGCACGTCTCTCTTGAGAAGGTGGTTCACGTCGGTTGTTTGTGTCACCAAGATGCTCTCTTATGCGATTATCAGTTGTTCGATGTGATCCTCATTCGCAAAGAGATTATCGACAATTTTTTCATCATCAAACTTTGTTTCAACGTTGGTTTTCTCTGGTTTCTTCCGCGAGGAAGGTTGTCTTGCTGGTTGTTGAGAACGATTTGAAGAGCAGTTTGTACGGCGTGGAATAAGGAATCATGCAAACATGCGGTGAAGCTTCCAATGTATTAAGTAGGTTCTCTTGTTGTTCTTCGGGAGTTTGTTTTCACGGGGGCGTGTGGGGAAAAAATTTCTGGTTTCACGAAATGCAAAGATGAATTGATTGTTTGGATAAGGAATCAAAAAAGTTTGTCTTTGATACCACCTGGTGTAACGCAAGAAGCGGCGATGCAAATTCCTTATTAATTGTGAGAATACCTAAGGAATAGAACCTTCTTGTGTTCGTTGAAAGTTGTTGTTTTATCCCAAGCAAGGGGTTTAAGAGTTCAAGCTCTTTATTAGAAATCAAAATATCCTCCATTTACGATGAGGATTCTCATCTTATTTATAAGACACGAAAACACTAATCCTATTTGGATTGAGATCAACCACAATCATTATCCTAAACGTAATAATAAACATCAAAACCATGAATAGCTAAAGTAGAAATAAAAAGAAAATGAAACATAAACCAAACACCAAAGGAAAATGATCTATGTTGCATCATTAGTTGATTAAGGTGATTAGTATATTGTATGGTTTGCGACTAATGATTAAATAGTCCTAGATTACTATCGGGAGATTAGCTTGATTTTGGTCATTAAATAAATTAGTTTCATGAGAATGAGCTAACTGATCTTTTATCTTGTCTTTGAATGGTGTTTAACTTGTTAAAATTGTTTGTTACTTGTTTCTTGTTGAATTTGTTTTATGTGTTCGAGTTTCTTTTGTTTGAATATCTAACACCTCTTGAATTAATCTTTTTTAATTAGGAGAATAATAGGGAATTGAATGTGTGAAATTTTATTTTTCGTAGATTGATACCTCAATACTATAATTGCTTACAGATGCTTGTGGTTAAGGTTATTAGTCTGAAGTTTACCTTGGGTTTTCCTACCAGACACAACCTCGACTCCAATTGCGTTTTTGTTTTTTTTTTTTTCTGTCAGCAAGAGAATTTTATTAAATTACTTGGGCTTACAAGGGTTAATATGTTTTTAATGGGCTGCACGTTTAAACCCAAACAAAATTATAGAGAATTAAATTAAACATCAAATTTGTTTGGATAATGACGAAGAGGTTTCTCCCACGTGGCTTCTTTGGTATCACGAACGTTTGCTCCACAAAATTCTCCCACGTGTTCCTCAACAAATTTTTTTTTTTATTCTTCATCTTGCTGGAAAAGGAGACGACGCCCATTACAATCACCGGAGACCATCGACGACGCTTTGAAGACTCTGACACCCTTGCCTAATACTTTCCTATCTTCCATCTTCTCACCTTCTAAGAGCTTTTCTAGGTTTTTCCTCTGACAATATTTCCCACTCTATATCCCATGTAGAGATATTGTTCCCAAACCAGTTATAAGATTTATCTGGTTTTAAAACGCCATTGATGGCCGCCTTTTAAAGGCAAAGAACAAAAGCAAGCAAATTTGTCAAAGATAAAACCCAGTTACATAATGAACATTAAGAATGGAAGATACGAAACAGAGTTGGAAAATCCAACTAGTAATAATACTACTGAAACAAACACAACAAAGCAAAACAACGAAAATACACCGGATTACATCGGAAAATATACCGGACACGCCGGACCATAGACCAAATTAACACCGGAGATATATTCACAGCCAAAAAACAAAAAACCGAACCGGTTTAACACCGGCCGGTAAAGTTCACTGGATTAGTTTAGAAACTTCGAAAAAGAGAAAGTAAGAGTAACAGAGGAGAGAAGTTTTTTTTTTGCGTTTTTGTTATCTTAAACTTGTCGAAACCGGCATCATTTTCTGGTCTTGTGGGCTTTGAGGATATATTGATCTCAGCCCATAACCTGGTACTGATTAAAAATATAAATCAAAAGTTAATTGTTTTGTTCATGATAACTAGAAATTAGTCCGCAAGTTGCGCGGTTTATACTATTAGTAGATAAGTATTCGAGTGATACGCGAGTAAAAATAAAGATTTAGTGTCTAAAATTAATAACATGCATAATTATAGTTTATACATTTAGATTAAATCATTTTTTAATCATCTGTTGGCTCGTGTAAATAAATTATAGATTAAAATCTACGTTTAGTTGTGTTATTTATTGTACATTTACCACACATAAAATTATAAATAACAATATTTTAAAATGAAGAGAGTGTCTTTAAATAAATTATATATATTTCATATTACGTAAAAATGATTTGAATAAACATCAACCGTTTTTAAAAACTTATATTTTGAGCCTTAATTATTCTTAAATGTTTGATAATTCTTTTATAATGATTCAAATGAATAAAAATAAGATGTACAAAAAATAAAACTTAAAGTCAACTTTCTATATTATATAAAAACTATTATGAAAAACATGTCTTAGATTATAATTTTTAGTGTTATACACTATAGAATTTATGTATATTTAATAAATTTTCTTTTAAGATTATACAATTTCTTTTTACTTAATTTTTTAATAAGCTAGTTTTCCTTTTTTGTTGAATTATATCTTTTAAAAAGTAAAGAACCAATAATAGGAAAGTTTATATTAATTTCTATTTCTAGATTGACACATGTCACGATCTAAATTAAACATTGACATGTGTCAAAATCCGGTGAGTTACAATTTGCTTACGTGTTGCGTTCACGTCGAACACGTTCAGCTTTATATAATAAGATATTTTAAATAATTGTTATTTTCATTTCTTTTTATTGTTAATAATTATTTACGTGGTGTGCACAAATTTTTTTCATAAAGACAAAAATATACACTCACATTTACACACTTTTACATTTTAACTTTTGAAAAAATTTAAAATATAATTTGATCGTTGGAACTTATTTCTTGTAAATTAAAATATGATTGTATACATATTTTGAGCTTGCTCTTTAAAAAAAAATTTTATGTGATCTATTTTTAACTGCATTTTATTTTAAATGATAAAAATGTAATGACTACCATGATATTTGGTTTATCCAACATTGATAGAACTTTATATTAGTCTTCAAATAATTACCATTTATTTTTTAGATGCCGACTTTATATTATAATTTTAACAATATAATTTTCATAAATTTCAGAATGCTTTAAACACGTAGCATCTTTGAAACTTTTGATGTAATAACTTTTTTCTAAAATGTTGCATTTTATTTTCAAAATTACTTTTTTGAATCATGGATATAATTATGTTTCCACCTAAATAGGCTAAAAAATAACATTTGATCATCTTATATATCAATTGAGGAGACAGAGAGAGAAATGACAAGAAAAAATCCAACGTGTCAATCAAAGAGAGTTTTGAGGAAAAGAGAACCAATCATCACTTTCTTTATGAAATAAAATTCTAAATTAAACAAATGAAAAGATAGTACCAATTAATTTATTTCTAAGCCAATAATCAATTAACTTTCAAATAAAATATTTTCAAACTACTTTCTTATATTGTTAATATATACTGGTTATACATTGTTGCGAAAAATTTGAAATATTTGTGATTGCAAAAAAGAAATTTGCTAATAATTTCAAAAACAAAGATTTCACAATCAATGAAAAATTAAATTGTTGCTCTTTTAATTGCAATTTTGTAAGCCTAACATACATAAAACTTTAAATGTTTTTAATTGGTTTATTGTTTTGTCTCACATCGATCGTGAGAGTTTTCAAAAATAATAATACAATATAAAATAGACCTCACATGTTCATTTAAAACACTTACTTTGTCATATTTCGGATATATTTGGTTTAAAAAAATTGAACCGAATAGAATTTATTTATTTTTGGTTTAAAAGTGGGTTGAATTGAGTTAAAATATAATAGCTTTTGTATATTTTGTTTTGCCTTTTCGGGTTAAAACAGAACTGAAACCAAATCATTTAGTGTTTCAGTTCTCGATCGATTATTAATTAAATCTTGCTAATATATAAAAAATATACTAACAATTAGCAGATTTCGATATGAAACATTTTAATAAAAAACTAAAAATATTTTGAAAGCAATGAAATTGAATTTTTATTTTTAAACCCAATTTCATAAGCCCAATATATAAAAATATTAAATATGTTTAAAATGATATGTTGTTTTGGCCCACACCGGTTGTAAAAGTTTTTAAGACCAATAAATTTATAGTATAAAATAAACACATATTGCCTTATAAAGCATGTTTTGTCATATATTACATATGTTCGGGTTTAAGAAATCGAATTGAATAATATTTATTTATTTTGGTTCAAAAATAGTTTGAACTACTTTAAAACATAATAATATATGTATTGTTTGATTTTGATTTTTCAGGGTTAACACCAAAATGAAACGGAACCATTCCAATTTTATAATAAATCAAAATGATGAAAAATTTGCAAACAAAATTTGTTTTTTAGTCTCGATTTTGTAGAAAAGTTCGATTTGAAATATTTTAATAATAAAATTTAAAAGATTCCGTAAAAAGTAAAAAATTTGTTACTCTTTTTATCTCAATTTCATAAATCTAATATACATAAATATTATTTTTTTTTAAAAGTGATGTGTTATTTTGTCCCATATTGGTTGAGAGGGTTTTAAAGAGAAATAAACTTATAGTATAAAACAAACATCATATAGTCACTTTTTTTTTTGGTCAGACATCATATAGTCACTTAGAAATCATTTTTTAATCATACTTCAGATTTATTTGGTTTTAAAAAATCGAACCGCATAATATTTATTTTTGGCTAAAAAAAAAGCTTGAATTGAGTTAAAATATAAAAATGTTTGTATTGTTTATTTTGATTTTTTGTGTGATTTGAGTTAATACCAAACCAAACCGAACTATTTGGTATTTTGATTTTCATTTAAAATTTTAGAACTTATCCGAATTCGAAATAAATCGAATCGACAAATGATCGATACCTATACGGGTCCTACAAAATTGAACTAATATGATCAGGAAATCTGAATATCCAGCTCTACTTTTGTATTACACATAATCATATAAAAGACATTGGTATTATATAAACATATGTTTTTTTTGTTAAAAGATATTTCAAAATATTAGACATGTGTAATATATAATTTACAATACTATTAAAAACACTATAGATATTATATTTTTCAAGAAAATAATATAATCTCGCGCTTGGCGCGGATCAAATTCTAATTTTTTTTATTATTCTTTAAACAATACAACCACCAGCTGCATATGCTCACGTTTGAAATTTTTATCTACAAACATAAATTAGAAGATTTTTTTTTTGGGTGGGGGGTGGGTGGGGGTGGGTGGGTTTGTACTTCCAAGAAATAAACGTTTATTTTTGAACCAAAATTTATTACACAATCTAATTTATAAATCCACAAATAAAGAAATATAAATTTTGTATTTTAAGTGATATTTCTAAATATATTTTTTGTGAAGTTATACATTTTTTACATATCCATTTTTATTACACTCACAATTTAAAAAAAATCAATAATATAACATAAGTTGATCATTCTTTATTTTTAAAATATCTATATTAGCAATTTTCTGTAATACGTTTTTAGTTTCTGATAGTTAGATATGAAAATATTAAATTGTTGTTGTTTCTATTCACCTAAACCATTTTCACATGCTTTACCTTTTAAAAGTTGAAATTGTATTATTTTATCATAAGATATAATTAATTATCTATTTTTAATTGCTTTGTATTTTTAGTGATAAAAATTAAACTACTACTACGAAATTGACTTATCACATAGATAAAATGCTATACTTATCTTCATCGATAATATGATTTTAATAATTTTAATAATTATCGCTTGTCTTATAGATATCGATTTTGCATTGCAATTTTAACAATATATTTTGGATACATCTTTGAAAATTTTGATGTAATAATATTTTTCAAATTTTGTATATTTTAAAGAAGTTAATTTTTAAAATAATTATATTTCCACCTAAGATATGCTATAAAGATAACATTTAATCATTTTTGTATTATCCTTTGAATAATATAACCATCAGTTACATAATTTTTATTTTGGTGCGTAAATTTGAAATATTTTTATAAAAATAATAATTGAAAGACTCTTTTTGGCTTTTGTACTTCTGTAAAATAAACGTTTAATTTTGAATCATAAATTTATCTCAAAGACTAATTTATATATCCAAAAAAGTTAAATTCTATATAATTTTTATCTTAAGTGAATTTCTAAAAATCTTTTTGTAAAGTTACACGTCTTTAATCCTCTTTACATATCTATCTTCATTACACTCAATTAGTCACCCATTTTGAAAGATTCAATAATTTAACATAAGTTGATCACTCTTTGTTTTAAGATTTTGATGTTAGTTATCTTCTTTTGTATATTTTTAGTATTTGATAGTTAGATATGTAAATATGAAATCACTATTTTTTTATTCATCAAAACCATTCCCTATTCTTTAAACAAATAAAATAATTTTTTACCTTTTAAAATTTTATCATTTTATTATCAAATATAATTATTTTGGTAGTAAACATTTTTATTTTAAATACACACACATATTGAAAATCTATGTTACGTTTGATGTAATAATTTTATTTAGGTGATTATCTTATGATAAGAGGAAAGTCTTATAAATAATAGCACATTTTCTCTTCTCTTAAGGTGTCCATTTAAGCAAAAAATTTTTTATAAAACATTAAAATCTATTTTCAATGTCTATTTAATTTGTACATATTTATATTAATTAATTGAATTTGAGTTTAAATATAACTATCTAAAAGTGATTCCACTTAAAAAAAAATAGAATCTATTTGTGAACTTTCTAATGAAAATATATTTTAATTGATACTTTAACAAAAAAACATAAAAATTCAACATCTACTATTACCATAATTTTGAAGAACATTTTTTATTGAAATAAAGATAAAATGAGGAGAGAAAAGTGTGCTAAGATTTAATTATCTCAAAATTAAAGACAAAGAAGTTGGAAGATTAGCCAACGGTTCAATGGCATTTGCTAGAGGCGGGAAACAAAACCGAATATGAAAACCTGAACTAAGTCTATCCAAAATGACAGTATGAAATCCGAACCAAACCCGGTGAAATAGTCGAATGGAGTCTAAACTTTAATAACCAAAAATTGGAATCGAATCCGATTAAACCGAAATATTTCGGGTACCGAAAATATCTGAATTAAAGTTAGATACTTTAGTAATTTTTAAATTTAATATCAAACGAATATTGTAAATTATCTCGAGTTCTCCGATATACTCGACAAATATATTTTAAACATACAACTAAAAGTACTCAAAATATCTGAAATGTTCAAAATACCTACAATTTCTTAATCCAAATACTTGAATCAAACCGATATTCATGTTAATTTTAGGTATTGGATAATATATTATTGGGAGATCACGGGGATCGGTCAAGATATTTGGAAATATCTAAAAGATATGTTAAATATTATAGAATAGGAAATTTACTATTATCTTGAAATATATTATTTACATATATATTTATCCTAGTTTAAGAAATTAGGTCTAAATATTTTCTCTATATAAATAGATGTACTTTGTAATCTAAATTTTCATGAGAGTCTATTATAATTCTTCCTAAACATTGTTCGCGTTCTTGCTCTCATCAAATTTATCATGGTATCAGAGCATTGATCCAACTCCTTTGGATTAAAATTTTTGCTTACGCGATTATGAAAAAAAAAATTTCTATGATTTTCTATTTATTATTAATCTTTTTTTTTACCTATATCTCCATCTTTTCTTCTTTCATATAGAGAATTCTTTTATTTATGTTTCAAAAAAAGGAGTTCATCTCCGTGTGTTTGATTTTTTTACGTGATTTCTTTTGTGTTTCTCTTTCAATTTTGTTTGGTTTATTTCTATTTACTTTTAAAAAAATAGAAAAATAAAAGAAAAAGTGAAGGCAGTAGATGGTGTGATAACAATGTGATTATGGATAAATTATCGTTGGTACGTTCTAATTCATTGATTGGGAAATTTATTTTTCCTTTGCTTGTGAAATTGTGTTTTTGTTGACACAAATTTACAAGATTTGGTTTTTGTGTGACGATCTATCAACTACGAATTCGATGGTAGTCGCAAAGATTTAAAGTGATGATTCGACCGGATACGATGCTGATCTAGCGATGATGAACTCTGATCCAACGGATATATACGCAGATCCAATGGTGACGATGATGGAAACGATGGAGATACATGAATACGTGATGTGTTTTTCCACTGAATTGACCCTCCGACCGGGTGTAAACGTCGTTATTGATTCGACGGTCGGATGTTACAGCCGACTTCACCCTGACGAGGTATAAACGTCATGATGACCCGACGGCCGGGTATAACGCTGATTATCCGAAGTGAAGATCCGTTTGGAGTGAAATCCAATCACATACGTGGAAACACGTATGAGCTTGCGGGAGGGTATTGGGAGATCAGAAGATCGACCAAGATATTTGGAAATATCTAAGAAATATGTTAAATATTATAGAATAGGAAATTTACCATTATCTGGAAATATATTATTTACATTTATATTTATCTTAATTTAAGAAATTAGGTCTAGATATTTTCTCTATATAAATCGATGTACTTTATAATCTAAATTCTCATGAGAGTCTATTATAATTCTTCCCAAACATTTTTCGTGTTCTTGTTCTCATCAAATTAATCATATATTGTTAAATTTATATATTGTATGTTATTTATATTTCTGGATTTTTTTAACTTTTTGGTACATTAGATTTTTTTCATTTTTTACATAATTTAAACTGGTATGCGAACCAAATTCGAACCGAAATTTATAAATATCTGAATGAGACTCAAACCTCTAACCCAAAAACCAGAACCGAACTCTTACGGGTACTACAACACCCATCACCATTTTTTTTAACGCTTGGATTTTATTAATATTGTATGAACCAGATACATACCTACAAATTACTAAACGAAAAAGAAGACAATGATAAACATGATGGATGACAATGATCTTACCTATCCTATTCCTGGATGGTTTTCTCCATGATACATTGACGACAGTTCTGTCCAAAGTTAATTTTACTCCACACTGTTTGCTCTCCTTTTATCCACAGTAGTAGCTTGAGTAGAACACAGTTTGAACGTGAAGGAAATTCGTCGCCAGAAACATGACTAATCCAGTAATAATGAGTCTTCTTAGTCCCTTGCAAATCATTTAGTAGAAACCTGAAATGGTATGATCCAACATAGAAGTTCATCGTGAAAAGCGGGTTGAAGTTGTTGATGCGCCTCTAAGAGCTTAGTCAATCCATCGACCTTCCAATCCGGTAACATTCCGTCGATCTTCTAATTCGGTAACACCCGTCAATCTTCTAATCCGGCAACACCCGCCGATCTTCTGGTCCGGTACAAAAAGAAAAATCATATAGATAATACCAAAATCCACCAAATCCAAAACACCAAAACAGATTCGATGCAAATCATAAAAAACAAAAGATAAAAAAGAAAAGAAAAAGCAGAAGAAACGCTGAAGGGACCGGTGACGGGGTTTTAGGAACCACCTGTCACTGGTCCCTAAATTGAAGATGAAGAGAAAACGAAGTTTGCGGCTAGGACACCCATCACCATTAGCAACCAGAGTGGGGTGGTATCACGAAGTCGGATGATCCAATACCAAGTCTAGACAGACTCTTATGGAGACGGAGGGTTTCGAGTTTCCAGAACATATGATATATCAAGGAAGGACGACAAAAGTGGAATGTAACTATTTTTTGGAAAAATAATTAATGGCTTAAAAAACTATATAGTAAATATAGATCCGTTGCTTCATTAGAAAGTATATAACGGCAAAAGACTATATAGTAAATATAGATCCATTCCTTGATTAGAGATTAAATACTAGATAGAATTCGTTGAATTTCGTTATGTGATCAAATTCTTTTTGAATGCCTTCATGTATAAATACGTATTGTTCTCTTTGAGATCAGAAACATCTCATTTTTTATTTATTTCATATTTGGATATTCACCAAAACATCTTATCCAAAGAAATATTTTTTTCCCAAAAGTTATGAATTTCGTTATGCTCTCTAAAATGCTATTGGCATTCTCTTGCATTTGCCTATTTTGTGTTGGCTATGCCCAACAATCCAATGGAAACTCAACGGTCTCTGCATTGTTCGCTTTTGGAGATTCGATACTCGATACGGGCAACAATAATCTACTTTTAACTCTTACAAAAGTCAATTTTTATCCATATGGTCGAGATTTTGAAGGTGGAAGAGCTACTGGAAGATTTGGAAACGGAAGAGTTTTTTCGGATATGATTGGTATATATGTTGATCTCTACAAAAGTGTTTATGTTGATATATTAATGTAACGGATCAAATAGTATGCATTTTGGCCGTTTCACAAAAATATCATATCAACGTTAATTTTTGTGTATAGCTGAAGGATTGGGTTTGAAAAATCTCTTACCTGCATATCGTGATCTGGCCCTCTCAAACGATGACTTACCCACTGGTGTTTGTTTTGCATCCGGTGGTTCTGGTCTTGATGAAATCACTGCTAGTATACAAGTAAGAGCTCAATTATTTTTTGTTCATGATAAATTTTAGTAGATTATATTATATCTTGTGTTGTGTGGGTGAATATAGGGAGTTATATGGGTGTCAGACCAAGTCAAGGACTTTCAAAACTACATCACAAAACTAAATGGTGTAACAGGGAACCAAGAGAAAACAAATCAAATTATATCAAATGCAGTTTATCTAATCTCAGCAGGAAATAACGATATTGCAATTACCTATTTTACTACAACAACTAGGAGATTACAATACACCCTTCCAGCCTACACTGATCTTTTGGTAACTTGGACTCAAGATCTTATAATGGTACAATTTGTTTTTAAAAAATTCCAAAATTTAATAGTTACTTCTTCGTCAAAATGTGATTAATATTTTTTTTTTCCTTTCTATTATTTCGAAGAGTTTATATGATATGGGTGCACGAAAATTCGCCATTATGGGAACATTACCGCTAGGTTGTTTACCGGGAGCCAGAAACGCGATTGGGAATTTAATATGTGAAACGTTTTCGAATCAAGCAGCTGATATGTTCAACCAAAAATTATCTGCCCAAGTTAACAATCTTGGTGCAACGTTTCCGGGTGCCAAATTCATGTATATAGATATGTACAATTCTCTTCTTGGCCTCATCAACAACCCACAAGCTTCAGGTAATGACATGATATATGATTCAACAACTATATACACGTTAATCATATGCTACTGCCTTAAGTGTTTGATATGATATTCGTTTATTGGAAATATTTGTAGGGTTCATCAATGTAGCTAATGGATGTTGTTGTACGGCGGTGTCTCTAGTACCGTGCTTAGACGCGTCTGGTTTTGTGTTTTGGGATATTGCACATCCGAGCGAGAAGTCATACAAAACTATCACACCACAGATTGTTCAAGATATCAAAGAAAAGCTCGCATGATCTATTTCTCAAGCCTTTTCTTTTTTACTTCTTGTGATTGTTATTTGTTAATGCATAGAACTGTTTTGATATCCTGTTCGAAGGATATAATAAGATATTAGTTGTATCAGTTAATTTCAACCAGACATGAATGTTTGCTCAAACTTATTATTTTCTCTTAACAAACGTTTTGGATCTCCTATTGATGACTTGATCCTCATCTTACCTGATCTACTAAGTTAACGTTTTGATTCGTGACTAGCTATGTAAGCCGTTGTTCGTTTGTTCATCTAGATGAATATATGAAATAATGTTCGTTTAGACGCACATATGAATCATTTGGATGAACCATCTTGATGGGTCATCTGGATGAGTTTTAGAATTTTAGTTAAAAGTTTCAAGATCTAAATGAGTTTAATTGGATCATCCATATGAACTTTGTTCATCCAAAACTTTAAAAAGACTAAAATGCCCTTAAACAAAACAAAAATTTACACAACATGAAAATCTAATTGCTACACTTCCATGAGCAGCGGACACTTTCATCCTCATATCCATCATCGACACAATTTTTCCGCCGAAACCGCAAAACTGTAAAATCACATTTTTCCTCCAAAGCCCCAAAATCGCATTTCCCACCAAAACTGTCAAAACCAAAAAACACTATCTTTTTGTCAGAACCACAAAGTCACATTTTTCTAGCCAAAACCGCAAAATCACATTTTTCTGCAAAAAACCTCAAAACCATAAATTTTCGCCAGACCCGCAAAATCACATTCTCCCGACAAAACATAAATTTTGGCCAAAACCGCAAT
The DNA here is from genome assembly GCA_900406275.1 of Anastatica hierochuntica. NCBI lineage: Eukaryota > Viridiplantae > Streptophyta > Magnoliopsida > Brassicales > Brassicaceae > Anastatica > Anastatica hierochuntica. Next base: position 15,392 of record OVAN01002610.1, read on the forward strand.
ATATTTTCGTCAAAACTACAAAATTGCATTCCCCTAAACCTACAAAACCATAAATTTTCTCTAAAATCGCATTTTCTGCCAAAATTGTAAAACCGCATTTTCTCGTCAAAGCTGAAAAACCGCATTTCAGCAAAAAAACCTAAAAATTGCATTATCCCGCCAAACCCGTAAAATCACATTTTTCCACCAAAACGACATAATCATATTTTTCCGCCAAAAACCGCAAAATCACGTTTTTAATTAAAAACCATAAAATCACCTTTTTCCGCCAAAATCGTAAAGTCACATTTTCCCGCCAAAACCGATAAATCACGTTATCCTGCAAAAATTTCAAAATCACATTTCCCCGCAAAACTGCAAAATAACATTTTCTGCCAAAACCGCTAAATCATATTTTCCGTCTAAACCCAAAACCACATTTTTTGTAATTATTGCAAAATCGTATTTTCCTGTCAAAACCGCAAAGTTACTTTTTTACCGCCAATACTGCAAAATCCTATTTTCCTGCCAAAATCGCAAAAGCAATATAAAAGTATGATTTAAAAGTTATTTAGCTGTTATGATTAAGATAAAAAAAAGAAGATGTTATACTAAAGCATGTTTATTTTGGTTTTTTCATACTACAATCATTCTGAGGAACTAGATGAACAAACAAATAAAGCATCTAGATAAATAATTCAGATGGATAGACAAAACTATAAACGAACATAATTCATCCAGATACATTATTTCGATGGATCATCTGTATGAACTCGTTAAATGAAGAAACGATCATGGCCTAAGTGACAAGCAATATTTGATTTCTCTTCATTCCTAAAATTTACACTATTTCTAAGGAGATTTTTTACATTATTATTATTTTATTAAATAATAAATTATATATAATTTCGATTATCATAAACATAATTATTAAATTAATTAAATAAAAATTATATTTTAAATTGATGTTAATAAGTAATTATCTTAAGATATATTTCTCCAAAATAAAATTTTAAAAATAATTGTAAGTTTAAGAAAAATTATGCCCTTGATTGGAATTTACGATTGATGAATAATATTTTAATGTTTTATTGCTTTTTTAAAAATTATTTTACTACAAGTAATTTTGAAAATTATATATTAAAATTTATCTTATTATTCTAGGTTTTTCTTTTTTCTAAAAGCTTATGATGATAGTTACTAGGGAAATTATAACAAATAATCATACTTCCCATGTTAATTATATTTTTAACCTCCTAAAATTGATTTTACTCTTTTATCCTTTTCTCATTTTCTTGTTCTAACATTGGGGATAAACTTGTAATTCATCCCTAATATTATATGAGAAATTGCATGTCATAGCTACGAAAAAGTATTATTAGCATAACTAACTTCAACAAAAGAAAAGAAAGATTATGTATTTTCTATATTAATATCACTTTTACTCCTAATTTGAGCTACTTTTTGATAGGCGATCTACGGTAAATAGTTTGTCCACATTTGGAATTAAATATCTCCATAATTATTTTTTTGTCAACAAACGGACCACTCCCCATAATTATTTTTATAAATTAATTTTTTAATTTATTAATTACTCTTCCCCAGTCAGGGGATCGATCCCCCGAAGATGCATAATTTATTGCAGATTAATGGAGGCAGACTTATAAGAAGTCTTCAGCGTGGTGCAAGCAATGACCGTTCGTCATGCTAGCAGATGGAATAGAAAGATTTGTCCGATGAAGTATTATCTTTGTAGTTGTTTCTCAAAATTTGCAATAACAGTAGTAATAATTCAGACGATTAAAAAAAATACTCCTCCCCAAACTTTTATATGTGATACCTAGGGTAATAGAGAATTCATGAAATTTAGTTACTTCATTCACCATTTCACAATTTATTCACACAACTATAATTATGTACCTATTTTAATTAAGACACTCCATTAGTTCAATTTTTACATTCACTTTCATATTATAAATTCATTTACCTTCTTTATTATGTTTCTTTTCTCCTTGATGTTTAGCTATTTTTGATATTTAAACACACATAGTAATAGTATTTAAATATAAAAATAGCCTTAACTCATATTGTGTATACTATCTTGAATAGTATTTCTATCAATGTTTTATTTTACACATAATTTTCACATTTTCAGTTTATTATATGATTTAAAATTTTTGCGCTTTGACATTAGTATGCTAGTATGGTCGTAAATTTAAATTTTTTTATTGGTGCTTGCTTAAATAAAAGTTTTAATATATTTCAAGAAATAGTCATATTATATGGAATAGTATTATCATACTATATGTGTTAGTATGTGTACTATATCTACATCTTTTGCTTTACTGGAAATGAGTAATTTTGGAGTTTTGCGTATATTTTTAGGTTTTACCATTTATGTTGTTAGTTGAAATTTTGTGATTTGATTGTAAATTAGTAGTGAATTTAACAATTGTGTGAATGCATACTACGATTTTGATCTTTTGGGTTCGTTATGTATTTCTTCAATTAAATAGTCCGACTATTCAAAATACTATTGTAATATTTTGTACATTATAGTGTTTATTGACTATATCTTATATATTAAGTATGAAGTCAGTTTGCACCAGATTAAAAGTTGGAATCGTTGATTACTGTGTTGCCATTTGATTAATAAAAAAAATTATTCATAAATTTATTTAATTTAAAAAAAAACAAAAATAATAAATAAAAACGAAATTAATAAAGAAAATATTCAAAAAATATTTATCTTAAAAAACCATGGTTTTTTTTGATAAAAAATCATGGTTAGCTTTAATGAGTTATTTAATATATTTGATATATATATATATATAACTCTAAATATGATATAAGACAAATATATCTCAGAATAAAATAAATTAAAAAATAAACTAACATTACTAAATAAATCAATCATACTTTATATAAAATTTATTATATTTAAATAATTATTAAGATATTTTATATTTTGATTAATTAAAAAAAAACATACAAAGTTATGAACTAATAAAGTGTCATATCTTCTACTTTTTGATAGCTATAAAGAAAATAAATTTACTAAATAATGAATCGACATTTGTAGTTATGAATAAAAGAATTTAAAATTTAATATTATAATTTCTAACGGGGTCAAATGTTAACATCTGTAAAATATTCAATCTTATGCAAGATATGTTAAATGGAGTAATATAGTATTTAGGATTACATTTTTTGCGAGGTCGAATTTTAAAATCTATAAAATATTTATATCTTATACAGGATATGCCAAATAGAATGTGCACTACTTTATTTTAAAATTCATATAATAATTTGTATTGTCTAAATAAAAATCACATGGTTAAAATTTTAAAAGTCGAAAAATTTAAGATATCATTTTTTAAACATTTAATTATATTGAAATAAACCCAAACCAAAGAGAGTTTAAGTTTAAACATCAAAACAAAGAAAAACAAACCACGCAAGCTCACTTTTGTCTAATATCATATCAGTTCAAAATTTTGAAAGTCGAAAATTTTTACATATCAAATCTAAAATTTACAAAATTTTAATGCCCTCATATTATGCGGACCAACTAACTAGTATGAAATAGAACTCCATTTCAAAAAATTCGAAATACACAAAATAGAAAAAAAATTCTACTTTTTTCATACAGTTATAGTTTTGTTTCAACACATTTTTAAATCTATAGATCACTTTAAAAGTTGATAGGAGTAAAGTATGACTACGGTTAAAAAAATAAAGATTAGGGCTAAAATGGACAAATTACCACTTCTTTTTACTTGAATAAATTTAACCAAAAATAAAAAAATGTCATATTCTTAAATAACTTTTTTTTTGCTATGAGGAAAATTGACTCATATTATATATATATTGAACTCTCAAAATTTTAATATTAAGCAAATTTAACCCATAGTAATACAACTATTTGTTCCATTCATTCTCTGCATATTGTTTTTCTCCTTTTTTTTTTTTGGTCAGATCATATTGTTTTTCTCCATTCTTGTTATTTTGTTTCTATTTATTCTTTTTCCCTCTATTCCACTATTTCTCTTTTTTGTTTATTTTGGTTCAACGTTCCATTATTTCTCTAGTGATCCATATTCCAAGTTTATTCAGAGGGCCTTCAAGAACCCGTCTTAGGGAGGCATCTTCCAACGTCGACCATCTGTGATACTATTGAGAAAAAAAAGTAGGACTGTGTTTTAAAAAATAATTTATTTGTATTAACTAACAGTTTTGTTAAAAAAAGCTGTAGATTTAAATCTCACTGGCTCTCTGTAGCTGGATTCCTTTGCCAGTCACGTGAATCCAAAACTTCACGTGAATGCTTGGTTTAAAAAACCAGTCCCCCATTTCGAGAAATGTATTGTATTAGTCGGCGATATCTAAGATAAACTTGATTTGTTTTTGTTTTTTTTGGCACTCAATAAACTTCCTTTATTCAAACCTCAATCACCGAGGAAAAATGTAACAATGTCTCTCTAGCCAAACTATGAGCCTTTTTATTGTCTAATCAACTAATAAACTTAAAAGAAATAAAAAAAGAACTCATTTCCAAGTTCACGAACATCATTCAAGATGGCAAAAACTTCATTATGCATCTCACTATTGTTGAGAAGAGTCACAAGAACTTGGCAATCAAAACAAACTTGAAGAGAAGTAACCCCTCGAGCCCTTGCGGATTGCAACGCCGCGAGCAAAATCAAAGATTCAGCCACTAAAGCCGATTTCACACTTGCTCTTGTTTCGGAGAAATCTCCTAAAGACAAGTCCGCATGCGAGCGGAAAGACCAACCAAGGTCGCACCTAAACGTCAAAGGATCCCAAGAAACATCAATGAAAACCACAGTCGACAAAACTACACCCCCATCTGAACTTACCTCAACTGAACTATGTTTTGGTTTAACAATCAAAGCTAACTCCCACTCTTCAGGGGATTTACAAGCTATAAATATTACGGTCGCGGGGAGCATAAGCTTGTTCTCAAAAACCACCGCATTTCTTGCTAGCCAAAGACCCCAACAAATGCACGCATGAAGATGGTCCCTCGTAATACCAAGATGAGGCAAACCATCCGAAGAACTTGCAGCTTCCAGGAACTCCAAGGTGGTAGAAGCCTGTCGAAAAGCAAGGAGAATAAGAGGGGCTGAGTTCCATACCTCTTGAGAAAACGGGCACCAGAGGAGGACATGGTCGACGATCTCTGGTGCAGAGCATCGAGCACACATTACCTGAGTCATGATACCTCTAGCATGAAGTTGCGACGACACATGCAGAGCATTACGAGCACACCGCCAGAGAAAGTTCTTGATCTTCGGGATCGTCTTGAGCTTCAAAATACACTTACTCCAATTGAAACCATCCTCACGAGAGCTCAACTTAGCGTTAGCCTTACATTGTAAAGCATAACCTGACTTTGTAGTATAAGCTCCTCGTTTCTCCGGCAGCCACACATGTGCATCATGTACTCTGTTTATGCTTAAAGGGATTAGGCTGATTACCTCTTTGTAATGCGAGAGGTGAAGATCAATCAAGGGCCAATTCCATTGCCTTGTTTGAGGCAAAATCAGATTCGCCACACATAAGGAAAGAGTGGACAGAGGAGTTGGACCCATAGGACGCAAAGGACCCTCCGTAGATAGCCATGGCTCTTCCCACACCTTAATACTTGTACTATCACCCACCAACCAGCCACGTCCGCGAACTATGAGCTCTCTTGAGTCCAAAATACCTCTCCATCCATACGAGCAACTTGAGAGAACAAGACAGTCCAAGAATGAGCTACTATGACAATACTTTCCTAGTAGAATCCACGAGAGAAGTGATTCAGGATGCATCAAAGGACGCCATCCTATTTTCGCTAAAAGAGAGATGTTATGGGCTTGAATATCACGAAATCCAAGCCCCCCTTCTCTTTTTGAAGTTGTCATTTTATCCCAAGCTACCCAACATATCTTATTAACATGTGGTTTATCGTCTCAAAGAAAACGCGTGAGGATCAACTGAATTCGCTTGCATAAAGAGACATGTAGCTTAAAACATGACATAGATTATGTCAGAATCGTGGATAAGACTGATTTCAACATAACCTCCTTTCCGGCACTAGAAAAAACCTCATGGACCACCCCAATGCTTTTTTCTGATCCGATCCACTATTGATGTAAAGATATCTCTCTTACGTTGGCCAAAGTTTTCCGGGAGACCCAAGTATTTACCATTCCCACCTTCTAAATGAACATCAAGGATTTATTTGGCAATAAGCTTTCGTGAGGCCGATATCTTTTCCGAGAATGTAATAGACGACTTGGCGACGTTGATTAGTTGGCCTGAAGCTTTTTAGTAAGACCGTATTAGTGACCGCAATGCACAGCAAGTAGTAGCATCTGATCGACAAAAGAACATTGTATCATCAGCGAACAATAAATGGTTTATCGGGGGGGGGGGGGGGGANACCTGAATGCCCTAAATTGTCCCTGCCGATTGTGCTTGTCTATAGAGGCCTGAAAGGATTTCAGTACAAAGGACAAATATATACAATGAGAAGAGATCTCCTTGTCGTACCCTAAGCCCTAAGACTTATACCCTAAGTCCTAAACCTTAAACCTTAAGTGTTAAACCCCACGCGACGGGCATACATTCCCCTGCGGCAGCTCATTAACGAGGAAAGAATATGTTACCGTCATCACACATTCCATGATCCATTGAATCCAAACCACAGAGAAACCCAATCTTTGAAGAACCTTGCGAAGAAACATCCACTCAATACGATCATATGCCTTTGTCATATCTATTTTTACAGCCATAGTACTTCTAGACATCGCTTTAGATAGGCGTAAAAAGTGAAGCACCTCGTGCGTGATGAGAACATTATCTGTTATAACACAATCAAGAACAAACGCGAACTGGTTTTCAGAAATGATACCAGGGAGCATGGATCCCATTCTTTTGGAAAAGATTTTCACAATGATTTTGTAGTTAATAGAGCATAGCGCAATGGCCCGAAAATTCGCAACTGGCTTAGCACCATGCTTCTTAGGAATCAATCGCACAGGAGTTTTATTCCATTGAGGAGGTAGAACTCCGGCGCTAAAGAAGCTCAAAACCTCAGCCACAACATCGGGTCCGATTATAGGCCAATAGGAGTGGAAGAAACCTGAGGAAAACCTGTCCAGAACAGGCGCTTTACCGGAGTTTATGTCAAAGGTTGCTGCCCGTACCTCCTCCGCCGAAGGTAGAGCCATCAAAGCTTTATTCTGGTTTTTTGAAATCAACGGTTGGAGGGCAGAATCTACCACCAAGAAATCCACTTCCTCCCCCAAGGTGAATAGGCATTGATAGTAATCGGTAATTGTTGGAACAATCTCATGTTCCTTTACATGTGCAATCCCATCTTGGTCCTCTAATACTGTCAACCTATTAATAGATCGCCGGCCGCAGGTACGAGCATGGAAAAAGCGCCGAATTTTTGTCCCCATTTTGTAACCATAACACCCTACTACACTGCCTCCAAAAGCTCTCTTCGTCTTTATACGCAACAGTGAGCACATATTTTAAGTGATCAATCTCAGGCTGATCCGCTACAGTCAAAGACAAAGCTTCATCTAAAGCTCTCTAAGTTGTGGCGATGCGTTGTTGCGAATTAAAATTCCTAGCCTTAGTCCATTTGATGAGTTCACATCTTACGCAATTAAGTTTCACCTCAATAGAAGAGGTAGAGGAACCGTACCAGAAGATAGAAATAAGGTCGTAAACCTCATCGATCTCTCGCGACCTTCTATCAAACTGGAACAAAGCCTTTCTTATGCGACAAGAGTCATCAAAATAAGTAATAATCGGTCTATGATCAGAGCCTTGGAAAGGAAGATACACATAACGAGCCGTTGGGAACATATCGAAACTCGAGTTATTGGACAATACTTGATCTAACCATGTGTGCACTAAGTGGTCATGGCGCATCCCTCTCTAGGAAAGGAAGTTACCAGAGAAGCATAAATCCCACAAGCCATTGTTTGAAATAAAGCTTCTAAAGTCCACGAATGAGCCTTCGGGCCTTGGAGGTCCCCAGCGTTGTTCGGTATGACAGACTAACTCATTAAAATCCCCCATTAGAAGCCATGAGTCCTCTCTGTTCGCTGCCATCGTGGAAATATGGTTCCAGACCTCATGTCGTAGATTTTGTTTAGGAGCACCGTAACAAACATTAAGCGGAACGAATTCCTACGAAAAGTAACTTTTGTATCTATGAAATTTGGAGTTATAGATTGAATTTCGAGTTCTATGTCTTCTTTCCAAAAAAAGATCGAGGCCTCCACTCAAACAAGCCGGAGGAATAGTAAAGAACTTATCATAGCCCAACCATCTACCAACTGGCAAAACATAATCATCAGTATTTTTAGTCTCCATCAAGAACGTTATGTCCGAGAATAGAGACAATCTCAATTTCTTTAAGCGTCGAACTGTCAAGGTGTTCTTGAGCCCTTGGCAGTTTCAACTAGTTGTGATCATTGAGACTTAAGTGGTTTATGGGATACAACCAAACCCTTACAAGAAGATGGCACTTAGGCCTTAGAATGTTTAGACAAAGATAGATCGACCTCAGCGTGAGGTAAACATCGAGAGACAGAGGATGATGAATCAAAAGATCCTTGGAGGCGAGCTTGAGAAATACCAACACCACGCAAACACTACTGCGCCGTTAACCTCTTACGGGACGAGTGAGTTATGTGCCTCTTGGATCTCTCAGAATTTATTGCCGACCCCATATGAAACTAAACCTTATTGTGAGTAGGTATAGGAACATCAGAAACCGTAGCCTCAGAAGAAAGCTCTGTTATGATCCTATGTCTTTCAGCTCTAAAATGACTTGAGACACCATGGTGTAGCTTTGATCTCTTTGCAGGAAGAGGGATAGTACCCACCGGGAACTCATAGTTTATTGTGACATCTTGAAGATTTTCCGAGGAGACCTGAGAGACGGTCTGAAGCTTTTTCCCTGATTTCAGCACTTTAGTCACATTATTACCAGTCACATATAGCCTAATGAACGCAGATTTTCATGGTGGGCTAGGCTTCCTTGGTGATATTCTCTAAAGAGCTGAACGACGGGAATTTGTATTTAAAGGAGTCTTGTCCAAGGGGTTATGTTCTTTTGAAGGACCTGGTAGTAGAGGCGAAGAAGGAGACAGGGGTGATACATGGCTCCGAGTCGTAGTAATTGTATCTTGTATCTACCTTACGTCTGTACTCGACCCTTTGCGGAGAAAGACGACGACCCTCATGTCTGTTTTTGGACACATCTTTTGCGGGGATCAAATCACGATTCTGATGATGGGAGGTCTGACGAGACTCCTGATTAGCAGACCGCTTAAGGAGAGGATCATATTGAGCTCCGTACCTATAGTCATGTTTCCAATTGTCGTCATCGTGATGCCGCCTATTGTGAGAAGATCTATGTGTAAATAGTTCCTCTTGTTGAATCTTGTCAGACTTTAAGCGATAAAGGGTATTACGTTGATTAATGCCAGGAGAGATATCAGAAGAGTAGCCTGAATTACAATGTTTTTCTTCGTGGAAGAGAGAACCACATGTGAAGCAGTGACGTTCAAGTTTTTCATATTCAAATTCCAGCGATGCATACTCTCCAGAGGGAAAAGTGAACTTCTTTCGTGTTACAAGAGGTTTTAGAGCCTTAATAGCAACCTTGACGCGTCCCTCGTTCGCAACGCAGTCCACTTATCGGCGAAGACTATTCCCAATTGCCTTGATAGTATCACTCTTATAAAAGTGAAGAGGTAAGTCATGGATAGTTATCCAAAAAGGAATCAAGGAAGGGAAGACATCCGAGATAACAGGTTCTCAACGCTGAATCACAAGCATCCATCGTTTATAATGGAAAGGCGCTCTGTTTAAGACAAAATTGAGGTCAACCTCTTATTCGAAGCGAAAGCAGAATCATTCCCGACCTAGTTCCCTACCGTGAACCCGACCAACCAATCCCCATACTTGGGGTAGAAAATGTACCACCGCCCGTGGTCGTTGGATCTCTGAGTTTAGAACCCTACCTATTAGAGTAAGTTTATTTTACTCGATGAGATCCGCGTTTTCAACCGGAGGTAAGCCTGGAGCTTGCAAAGGGGGGGGGGTCTCTTGTCCAGTGGTATGAAGACCTTGATGAGGCTTTGCCCTTTTCCGCTTGAGAATAGCGGTGCAACATCGAAACACGAACCTGAGATGCAGGTAATGAAACACCGTAGTACACAAGTAACCACACGAAGACTGAAGGGATAGTAAGAGTGTCGCCAAAAGATTGAGGGATTTGATCACGAATCAACGGAGAGGATGGAGATTCGATACACTCAGAATCCGTTCTAGAAGAGCTAGAATCGTCGAGATGATGAGTCTTGGTAGAATCGCCCTTGATGTCGCCCTAGTTGTGTCGTCATTGATCCAAAACTTGATAACTTGATTTGCTTTAAGTTTAACATACCCATCAAATTATTTAGTTCAATCAAATTCATAAAATTCGGATTTTTAGCTTACTGTGTAGAAATAAAAAAATGTTTAATTACTTGAGTTTTACATTGCATATGATACAAGACTGTCTTGCGATTACACCAATAAGGAAAGGAACATGTACATTTACTTTTTTATAATTCGCAAATTATTGACTTATGAATCATAGATTTAAGTAACGCACTTAGGGTCACTGTTCTTCTGACAGCCTCGAGAGATGGGATAAGTTTTGTCATTATTACATTCCCCAAAAACACATATTCTTTCTTCAACACTGTTCTTATGCAACATGCCGACAATGCAAATCTATATTTAAACTGATGAATCAAAATTCAATAATTCAGTTTTGAGACTGTATTTTATTTTTTACACCTTTAAAAAGAAAAATAACGTTGCGGTTAACATCGTATAATATTTACAAAATTCGGTGAAAAGTATTACAGAAAATATCCTGAGCTTTGTAAAAATATAATAACATCCGAACATTTTTTTAAAATAGATTCACACTATCACTTAATTTTCTTAGTTGTTGATAAACATTTCCTCCCAACTTCGCTATTTCAATTTTTAATATTTTTATAAACCCTAAGAAAAAAAGGACACCGACTTTTTCTTTTATCTATAAAGAGAAAATCCATGAGAAGTTGCTTCTGCTTGAGTTGAAGATTGATGAAACCATCAATGGCTTCAATGTCAATAACCCTCGTCTCTCTCCTTCTTCTTCTCTCTCAAGCTTCAGGTATTCTCTTTCTCTGTTTTTATGTCATATATTAAAAAAACTTAAAAATCATATATTAATCACATGAAGAAAGAAACTAATGACATTTATGTGTTATGACAATAAGCTTCAACGGTAATATTCTACAACAAGTGCACATACACAGTATGGCCTGGTGTCCAACCTAGCTCCGGTCAACCTCTCCTCGCCGGCGGCGGATTTAAACTGTCGCCTAAGAGGGCTTACACCCTCCAGCTTCCACCGCTCTGGTCCGGTCGCTTCTGGGGCCGTCACGGTTGCTCATTTGACAGATCCGGCCGTGGTCGCTGTGCCACTGCAGATTGTGGCGGTTCTCTCCTCTGTAATGGAGCCGGCGGTGTACCTCCGGCTACTCTCGCCGAGATCACTCTTGGTCATGACCAGGACTTTTATGACGTCAGCCTCGTTGATGGGTATGTCTTCACTTTAAACTAATTTTTTATATTGGATTCGGTTTAAGTCTTGGTTCGTGGTTAGTTAACTTAGTTTTTTTTGTTAATTAATTAACTTAGTTTAACTAAGTAATCCCTTTCATCTTTAAAAAATTAATGCTAAATTTAATTATCAGTAGAAATTAATTATATACAACTTTTAAGAGATTTGCCTTTTATAGTATATACTTGAATAACTAGTATGAATAATGTAAAACATGACTAGCATGATTTTTGGTCAGTATCAATTGTAATTGGTAACATTAATAGATAGTAAAAGAAGATCGAACCTGAGAGTGATTTTAGCGTTTGAGACTCAGACAGAAACGAATAAAACCAAATATTATTTTTGAACTATATATGCAATTTTACCATCAATAAATAATACTTTTAAATATAATTTATTTTAAATCATCATTTTGCTATATATTTAAATTATTTGTACTATTCCGAACTAATTCATAGCTGAATCAAGCTGAAAATTTTATTAAACGAAACCGAAATTTATAGCTAAATGCCTATATCTTTATTTGGTTTCCGTCTTTAGGGAACCAATTATACCTCCAACATTAACAATGTATTTATTAAAAAAAAATCAACAATGTAAACATAATTATTTTGGTCTTCATATACTAATCTTGTTGTTAATTGATTAAAATGACAGATATAACATAGCGATGTCGATAATGCCTGTGAAGGGCACAGGGAGATGTACATACGCTGGTTGCGTGAGTGACCTGAACCGGATGTGTCCGGTTGGTCTACAGGTCCGATCACGTGATGGGAAACGGGTAGTAGCCTGTAAAAGCGCGTGCTCTGCCTTTAACTCACCACGCTACTGTTGTACCGGCTTGTTCGGTAACCCACAATCATGCAAGCCCACGGCTTACTCCAAGATCTTCAAGTTAGCTTGTCCTAAGGCCTATTCCTACGCCTACGATGATCCAACTAGCATTGCAACGTGTTCCAAAGCTAACTATGTCGTCACTTTTTGCCCCCATAACGGTCGTTGATTCAAATCTCATTTCTATTATATGAGTTGAATAATGTTACATTATTATTTTAGTTCTTAATTAGTACGAGCTCTTCTTTTGAGTTATCGTCAAGACTTTTCTTTCACTTAATGACGTGATTTAGTGTTTTGTTTGTCCTTGTCCCACCATTCACTTAGAAATACATCTTTTTAATCTAAAGATCATCATGCATTACGGGTCGATTTGTCTGTTTTTTTTCCTATACCCGTAACACTAACAAATCATCCACAATAAGAGTATTGAAGCCTAAAGATATTGACCCATGAGAAGCTTAATTAATATAGTCTAATAAAAGTTCATAAGCCCATGTGCTTCTTATTTCATACAACTAGGTTTTAAAGTAGATAAATGTATATGTGTCTTATGAATCTTCTTTTACCAACTCGCATCCTTTCCCTATTATGATATTATATTATTAATCAATTTTTGGTGTCTTAATTTAGATATTTTCGTGGTTACACTTTATCTAGAGAACAAACTTCTCAAAAAACTTGATGCAAACAAAAGATCTCTTTATTCACTTTAAGGAAAACTTACTCAAAACCTTAAACAAGGAAAGCTCTCTCTCACTTTACATCTATATTTATAGTAAAACCAAATCCTAAAACTAATAGGAAAACATTTTATATCCTTAGATAACTCCTAAAGAGATCTTATCCTCTTACAAATTGGTTTACTTCCTAAACCATATCTCGGTTTAGTTAACGGTTTCTTGCTTTTCAAATAACGATGCTTGACTTCGAGCTTAAGCCAACATTCTCCCTCCTAAGCTTGAAGTCTTCTTCTTCATTCAAATCCTTTAATCCAACGAGCTCTCTCATCTCCTTGAATTTGATTCTTCCAAACGCCTTAGTCAACATATCAGCTCGCTGTTCTTTCCCAGGAATGTGTTCCACCACTATTCTTCTATTCTCGGCACATTCTCGTATAAAGTGAAACCTCGTGTGTATGTGTTTGCTTCGTCCATGAAACACAGGATTCTTAGTCAAAGCAATCGCAGACTTATTGTCTATTCGAATCACAACTTTCTCACTTGATGATTAAATGACTTCATTGAGTAAATCTTGAAGCCACATCACTTTTCTTGCTGCTTCAGTTCCTGCCACGAATTATGCTTTACATGACGACAAAGCAATTGTTTCTTGCTTCTGAGAGCACCAGCTAATCGAACTTTCCCCTAAGTAAAAGATATGTCCAATTGTGCTTCTTCCATCATCCGGATCTATATTGTGATTGCTGGTCACTATAACCAACCAGCTTGGTTATAATAGAGGTTGACTTCTTGAAAGCCAAACCTAGTGAGGTCGTGCACCTTAGATATCGAAGACAATGCTTCATAGCTGCTCCATGCGATTTTTTTTGAATCTTGCATGTAACGACTAAGCACTCCCACACAATATGACAAGTTCGACCGTGTATGAAGCCAATAACGCAAGCACCCAATCACACGCCTATAGTTCGATGCATTAATACTCTTTTCTTCAGGTGCCTTCGACAATTTCAAACACATCTCCATGGGTGTGTGTGTCATGTTACAATCTAGTATTCCTGATTCTTCTAAGATCTTCATCGCATACCGCTTGACTAAGTGTAACCCCTCTTTCGGTATGACCGACTTCAATGCCAAGATAGTAGGTCAATCTTCCTAGATCGATCATTTCAAATTTACACTTCATCTCCCACTTAAACTCGTTTATGACCTTTATGTTTGTCCGTGCGACAAACAAATCATCAACAAACACAGCTAGTAGAAGCACATCTTGATACACTCTTTTCCGATAAACAGATGGCTCTTTCGAGCATCTTTTAAACTCAAACTCCTTTAGAATCTGGTTTATTTTATCATTCCATGCTCTTGGGGCTTACCTTACACCATACAAAGCTTTATTCAGTTTTAGACCTTGGATTCACTTCCTTTCACTTTGAACCCTTTCGGTTGACTTACGAACACTGTTTCTTTTAGATCACCGTGACGAAATACTGTTTTGACATCTAAATGGTGAATTTCCTAACCACTTGACGCTGCAAGATTAATCAGAAGGTGTATCATTTCAATTCGTGCAACATAAACAAATACTTCTTTAAAATCGATTCCATATCTCTGCACATATCCTTTAGCAACTAGTCGCGCTTTGACTTATTTATACTCTCATTTGAATTTCTCTTCAGCTTAAAGATCCAGTTCAAGCCAATTGGCTTTGCACCAAAAGGCAAGTCTACAAGATTCCATGTCGAGTTTTTCACAATCGATTGTATCTCATCTTCTTTGGCCAAAGTCCACTGTTTTTTCTTTTTTACTTCATGTATATCCCTCGGCTCATTATCAAGACACATTAATAGTTTCTCTCCTTCTTCATCTGCAAGCAACACATAATCATCAAATCATTTTGGTTTTATTATGACTCTTTGCGATTTTCTTGTTTCAGGCTATGTTTCAACATCATCTTTTTCCCCGTGCAAGCTTTGTTCTTCGTCAGCTCCAAGTTATGTTTCGTCTTCACTCTGATCTTCTAATCGATCATGTTCTCCATAGGTTTCAGAACCAGAGCATGCACGTCTCTCTTCAACTCTGGCGCTTGACCCACGCTCTGTTTCTGTGCTTCGCGAGGGCTCTCAATTTCGCGGGGAATCTCCATTGACATTATCATTCAAAGCTTCAAGATGAGTGGTTCCTTGTATGCCACGATTTCCAAATCCTTTGAATGTAATCACGAAATCACCAGCCATGGTTTTGTTTTCTGCATCACGTACCCATTTCCAGCTGCGAGTCTCATCAAACACCACATCGTGACTCACCACTATCTTTTGTGTTTGCAGATCAAGCATTCGATATGCTTTAGATCCTGGCTCAGTTCCTAAGTGCACCAATCTCCGAGCTCTATCGTCATGCTTTCTCAATTGTGTTGTGTCTATTTTCGCAAAACCTACACAACCGAACACCCGAAGATGGCTAAGGCTCGGCTTTCTCCCTTTGTAGAGTTCATACAGAGTCTTATCTTTAATAGATCTTGTAGCGATTCGATTGAGAAGGTAGGTTGAGTGTCTGATTGCTTCTCCCCAAATGTAATTAGGTACATTTATATGCTTTAAAATGCTTCGAGTCATCTCCATCGACGTTCTGTATCTTCTCTCAACCACTTCGTTCTGTTGTGGCGTGTAGGGAGCTGTTAGATGTCGATTTATTCCAGAATGTTCGCAGAATGAATTAAACTCTTGAAACACAAACTCTCCACCCTTGTCTATTCTGAATGTTTTATTTTTTCACCAGACTCTTGTTCCGCAAGTGACTTGAATCTTTTGAATTTATCGAAAGCTTCACTCTTTTCTTTCAAGAGTATCGACCACATGTATCTTGAATAATCATCTATGAGGACGAAGATGTATCGATTTCCAGCCTTTGTGCTTGGAGTAATAGGTCCGCATAGATCTCCATGAACAAGTACCAATGATTTTGTGGCTCGAAATTGGATGGCTTGTGGAAACACCTTCCTGACTTGTTTTCCAAGAAGGCACGAGCCACAAACCTCATTCTCGATTCCAATGAGTGGAAGTCCTTTTACCAATTCTCGATGGGCAATAGATCTTATGGTGTCAACATTTACATGTCTAAGGCGTGAGTGCCATCTTCTTGTCTCGGTTAATGTTGGCGACAACAGGAAACATGGTTCTTTCCTTCATAGAGTGACTTTGTAAAGCCGGTTTAGAGACCTTGTAGTCTGGATTATCAAATTCCCATTGCCATCGTGTATTGTCAAGGTATTGCCTCTTATTCTTACGTCACAGCCTGATACTATGGCTTGACCCAAACTTATGATGTTGCTTCTTAGTTCCGGAATGAAGTAAACATCCTTTACTCTCCTTATTTCTCCATTCTGATCGATGAGTTCTATTTCTCCTTTTCCCTGTATATCGATCCTAGAATCATCTCTGAACCTCACTTTCCCGGTGATGGTGTTGTCTATTCTCGAGAAGTACCGACGATCTCCTGTCATGTGATTACTAGCACCGTTATCAAGGTACCAAATATGATCTTCTGCATAGCTCGCAACATACTTGCTTGGTATCACCTTCTCCTCATTTAAGTAAACAATCTCGTGAATCATGAGCTCGTCTGCGTTTTCGGTGTCTGTAGTAGTATTCTCTTGTGTCTCTTGCAACTTTAACAGGCAGTCCGAACATTTAGAAGCATAATGCCCGAACTTGGCACACCGGAAACATTCAATTTCAGAGAGGTCTCTATTCCTTCCTCAGCCTCTTCCCCAAGATCTTCCTCCTCTTCCATGACCTCTAAAACCGCCTCTATTACCGCCGATGTAGTTCTGGTTTGGTGGCATAGTTGGCGTGGATTGGGACTCCATGTTCGAATACATGAGCTTGGTTTGATCGTCAAAAGCTTCTTCATCTTCTGCAATGCGTTCTTCATAGGCCTTTAGACGTCCCACTATATCTTCTAAGCTGGTCTTGTTGAGATCAAGTATTTGTTAAAGATGCGACCATATATATATATATATATATATATATATATATATATATATATATAT
>OVAN01002611.1:0-30803 GCA_900406275.1 Anastatica hierochuntica
AAGACATATGACTAGAATACCATCAAATGTATTCTACCGAAATTAGAAATATAAGAAACTTTTGTTTATGTTATATACCTTAGATAGATCATTGTACAATATTTAGTATACAATTTCTAAATTAAGCAGATGGCCAGAATGAGTGTTCTGTGCTTAGCTAGTATATTAAATAAAATATTATTTACCTATTTATTTTTTATGAAAAATACAAAAGTAGTCTTACTTATGTTTCTAATAGTTACATATTTTTAAAATTTTAAAAAATTTAAATTACTATTTTTTTCATTTTGTAGAGGTATGACATGTCAAAATGACCAAAATTGCCGAAAGTCCTATTTGGACAAGTCCTAGTTGAAAGTGTCCCATTTTTCTAATTCTACTAATAATATATCATACCTCAAAATTATTTTTATAGGTCACCTGATATATAGGGATTTTAAGAAAGTTTAAATTGAATAATTTGAAATAGTTGTAAATATTTACCATCAAATAGTTTTAAATATACATTAAGCTGAAAGTATTATTTTTGTTAAAAAATTTAAAATATTACAAGCTTCAAAATAATATTCAAACTGTATAACAAATTTTAAGTTAATATAACTTATTATGATAGTTTACCTAGCAATTATGTAGGATTTTTTTAGAGAAATCAACTCTGCAAGTTTAACATTTTTATTATAAAAAATATTTGATCCACATTATTTAATTTGTTTCCACCATTAAAACGCATTTTTGAGCTGCTACAACCGTTTGATCTGCTTCGACACTTGCACCGTCATATCAGGTCGACTTGCTTGATTTGCTCCGCTCTTTACGCTCTTTCCATTGAAAGTCTTAATTTTAAAATCAAGAAACTCCATACCAGAATTGGAAATCGATCTCCATGAAAGTAAAGAACACAATCAGCTTTCAATGAGTTAATGTCGATGTGATGAATAACTTTATCTCCACGAACAACTTTGTCTAGCACTAAACCAACGGGAACTATATTTGTTCTTCCTTTTATTTATGCACTAGTGTCGGGATGTGTGCGGGGTAATTTATTATATTAAAATAAATTAATTCTTATTTGAAATTAATATTAAAATTCTGTTTACATTTAATTTGAAATAAAGATTTGCAAATCCCGTCAACATTTAAGCAGATATTATGTGTATCAAATATATGTCTAGATATATATAAATTTTTTTACTTATTAAATATCTAATGATTGGTCTAACTATGATTTTTTTTAGGTAGATTTTTTAGTGTCTCTGTTTTAATAGAATAGATGTGTGCATCAATTGAAATCATACGGATGCTATTTTAGCCATTATATTAATTATCGCATCATATGTTACTATAAAATAACAAACAAAGATATATTTAAAAATTAGATTATTTGATTCAAAGAGATCTACAAAACTTTGAAACTAGTCATTCAGAGTTAAAAGCTCTTTGAGGCAACACGTTACAGACTTCAACTTCCTAAAACTGAGGTTCGAGTCGGTTGGTTCATCTTGGTGTTTGAGTTCTAAATTTTTCTTTGCAGGTTTCGCTTTAGGAGTATTAAGAGATGTGGCGATCAATTAGATCCAACCTTTGTGTATTTCCGACATCAGAGGTCATGTATACATCTCCAGTCTACCTTCTGGGACTGTGAAGTAGGCGATGAATTAATGGTGAAGAGGAAACATAGGCTAAGTACTCGCGACACCGATTAATCAGAATCAGTCGGCAATCACGGATGTCAAGTCCCGGGGTTAAGACAAACAACTCGTCTGTGTATCCTTTGTTAGTGTTGTGTCCAAATTTGGGAAGTGACTCAATTGTCATCCTTTGGAAATATTGCATGGTAGTCTTAGATCGTATGAATTTTATTCCCGAGTCACCGTTGTATTCCAAAGCTAGTGTTGATTTGAAATGCTTAATCTAATTACATTTTTAAAGGAAAAACTTTTGTTTTTCAGTTAATGACGACGATATAATAAAATGGAAACTTTTTGTTTCAACAAAAATTGAAAAGTCATTACAATCAATTTTGTGGGAATGGAACTTTGTTATATAACCCTTTCATTTCATATTAAAATATGTTTTAACCAAATATTTTTCTTTCGGTTTAAAAGATACTTTCAGTTCTAATACAAAATTAAATAATTTTTTAACACTTTTGACTAGGTGTATTCTGCAACTTGAATTTTTCTTAGTTGATTTATGATAAGATAGATGATAAATGATGTTTTAGTTTTAAAAACTACAATAATTACTTATCTTTAATCATTGTGTCAAAACCATTAACATTTTTTATTTTGAAAGAGGGAATATCATATAAAAAACAAAAGAGTTATCGACTAGTTTTTCTATTTTCCATAGTTCTTTTGACACTTCTGAGACTAGATTTACAAACAACACACATCTTGTTATATAAAGTTGAACGCGTTTAACGTGAATGCGACACATATGTATAATTGTAACTCACGAGATTTCTACGTATGTCGTCGTCAGTTTAGATCGTGTCACGTGTCCAAAATTTTTTTTTTGTTGACAAAAAAATTGACATGTGCCACGATCTAAACTGACGACGACATACGTAGAAATCTCGTGAGGCACATATCAATTTAGAAATACAAATCAATATAAACTGTTTTTACTTCTTAAAGAAGACAAATAAAAAAATGGAAAATATTAGCATATTTTCAAATGGTAACTATATAATTTAAAAACTAAATAAGAGAAAAATTGTAAAAACGTAAAACAAATATTTTTAAAATACACATAAGATTTATAATGAATAATATTATAAAAGTAATAGTCTAATATAAGTTTTCCAAAATAGTGTTTATATAATTTCTTTTGGGTCATGACTACTTTATATAATGTATAAATTGATTTTAAGTTTTTAGCTTTGCACATCTTAATTTTTTATACTCAATTTATTATAAAATAATTATTAAATATGCAAGAATAATTAAGACTCAAAATATATTTTTCAAAAATGATTGATGTTTATTCACTTTATTTTTATGTAATATGAAATATATAATTTATTTAAGGCACTCTCTTCGTGCATAAATATTTTTTCTTATAATTTTCTGGTAATGAGAGTCAATTTAAGATTTTTAAGTTGTGGTACAAAATACAATCGATGAATAATTAATTATGGATTTTAATCTACAATTCACTTACACGAGCCATAATTTGACGAGTCATATAAATGTGGATTTTAAATTTGAATCTATTTATACTAATCAATTATGTATGTTATTAATTTTAAGAATTAAATATTTTAGATGAGTCATATAAATGTGAATTTAGACAAAAAAAAAGATTTACTCTCGTATTACGCGAGTCCTTATCTATTACATATATAAAACCTAAAATGAATTAAAGGGGAAAACTCTAAAAATGCTCCAACTATTTAATATTTTCTAGAAAAAACCCAAAGTTTTTGGGAGTAATTAGACTGTATATTCATTGATTGCTCAATAATTAAGGATATAGCAAGCGGGAAAAAGAACCCTACTTGCTTTTGAAATGATGAATTTTTTCCCCCTCAGCTCCCACATCCCACGCGCTCCTGCGAGTATCTTGGAGAATCGTTTCAAGCGGTTTTTTTGTGTGAAAGCTTTCATTGCGTCTACCATTGAGAGAGGTAGTGTTATGTCAAATGAAATCTCTGTAATCCTTCTTGTTTCATTTTTTTCACTTCCCCTTCTTTCTCTTCTTTCCTCGCCGTCACCATCGCTGTAATCAATCTCCTCTTCTTCCTGTAAACACGATTGTGTTAATTTTGAAGCTCTTTCTTGCATCTCCATCGGCACGGGATCAGTAGAACTGAAATCTCTTTTGGTAACTGTATCCGACGGACCCAAGGTTCATCATCTCTTTCTCGGTGAGTGTATGTGTTTGGTTTTGTTGTTTTTGTAATAGTTTGTGAGAAATTTATATCCTATCGGTCGCAATTTTGTTCGCCACATTGTTTGATATCTTTCCCCTTTGTAACAGTGATTAGAATTTTGGATTGTATAAGGGATTTGTGTCATGTTATCCATATTGCGAAAACTAAATTCGTCAGTTCTTTGGTGTGCCGAAGTGCATTATGTGTTGGTTGTTACTTTGATTTAAAAATGTGTAACTGATGTTAGTCGATTAAAATTTTGTAACAGTTTTATCATGGTCTTCATCTTCTTTATTGATAAAACTGAGTTCTTGTTAATATGCTTTCGAATGGCTTGTATATGTTTTAGAGTCCATACGGAGTTCTTTTGATGTGAGTATTTGCAAATGTTGAGTGTTGTCATGGCTCTCATCCTTTTACAATTTTTTGGCTGTGGTTTTTGATTTGTGTAAAGTTAATAGATTGTGTAGACTGTCTATTATGATAACTGTGTCTACATTTATTTATTAGTCTATGGATGTAGTATGTCGAAGTTTGTGTTTAATGCAATTTGCTTATTGTATTTATTTGACTTCTCGTGCTCTTGTTACAGAGTGAAGAGCTGAGTTGATATGATGGCCGATCCTGAAGCGTATGAGTTGCCGTCCCGAATGTTTGCAATTGGATGTGAACCGTCCGGCCGACATCGTATCAAGAATTATTTCAATCTCCGTTTCATTGAAGATATTAAGGCAACTCTTGATACACGGGAGTATAAGCTACTCCATGATTCTCAGTTTGGTACTTTGTTGTCAATGGGGAACCAAACTTTCTCGGTCATGTTTGTTCACTACATCCTGCAGAGGCAGCTAGTGAAAAACAAGAACCATGAACTATGGTGGCTTTTCGCTGGTAAACCAATAAGGTTTAGCTTGAAAGAGTTCGTTGTAGTTACTGGAACAAATTGCAGCAAAATCAAACGTATTAAGAAGAAAACAGTGGCGCCAAAAAAGGGCAAGGAGAAGGCGTTGTCAAGTTTGGGGGATGTATCTTTGTTCACTCAGTTGTTTGGCAAAGGTAGCAAGCCAACTACTGATTGGATTCATGACAAGCTACATCGTGGGAAGAAGTACAAGGACCCAACGACAAGGCTGCATCTTGCACTTCTAATGCTTGTCTATGGTATTTTTTGTCCTAAGAATCAGGCAACAACGTACAAAGGAAGAGTACTGTGAGCTTTTGGAAGATGTGGATGCGTTCCTTGCTTACCTGTGGGGTCGTAATTCATTCATGATGACTGTTAATAGTGTGAAGAGTTGTGAACCTGTGAAATTTGTGCAGGATTCAATTGCCATTTCAGGCTTCCCCCATGCTATTCTCTTAGCTACAGTTGCTGCATGTCCAGCTATAACCAACAACCCGATAATGTTGGAGTGCATTGAGGAAGAAGGTTGCGACATCGATGACATAGTTCGTCGGATGTTGAAAATCAGTTTGATGATAAATGTGGAGCATGCTAGGAGGCTTGACAACAAAGGACAAATATGATGTTATGTTCTTTGATTCCTTGAACATCAAAATATCATACATATTACAATATTAGATTAGACTGTCTAACTACAGTAGATTGTCTAAGTATAGTAGACTATCTATCGGTTTAATATTAAAGTACTTGATGTGGGCCATGTTTAGAGATGATGTTTAGCCGTTATACATGTTGTTTTGCTATATAGATTCTGTTAATGTGAAATGAACCATATACTAAGTTTGTCTAACCTTCCTTGAATGTGACCATTTATTCAAGATATAGATTGTCTATTTTATTAGGTAGTCTAATGTTCAATGTATGAAGGTCATCCCATATGATGTTTCTATTTTTATAGGTCTTTGTTAGTTCTTGATTTGGCGATACGGTGACTGATCCTGATAATGAGCTGGTGTCTGCTGATGAAGAATTTGATTCGCGTGTTGATTATATGGTTTCGTTGATACGTGAAGACTATTTGTTCGACCGCAATTCGTGGGTGAGGGGGATCAGAGATGATGACATTTGTGTCACACGTCCTGGCAAAGAAGCTGCGCAGACAAAATCAAACTCCTAGTCAGATGGAAATCAGGATGCTGATTCTTCGGATGACTCTGCTCCCCAATTGGTTCTAAAAGCTGGGCCGAAAAGGTGCTCGTATTTCTCGTCTTCCTCGCCAGAGAAAACCAAGTGCTCGTAATGTAGAAACTGATTTGTCTGTAGCTCACCTTATGCAGTAGTTGTCAGCTGATTTTGCTGCACAAACTAAGGAGATGATACAAACATATACAAAGACTTTCTTTGCTCATTTTGACGAGAAGATAAAGTCTGTTCATGAAGAAATTAAAAAGAACAAGCGCAACTCCGGGAACTCAAGCAGAAGTGACTTTGATCACTACCCTCGTGATGACGATTTTTTCACACCCATCTTTTGACGATGCTGATATGGGCAATCGTAGAGAGTTGCTTTCCGAGAGGATTCCCTGCATGATCGAATGGAAGCTGGTGGTATACGCATTTGTGTTTGCATTTTGTAAGGTATATAAGTTTGTAGATATCTTAATAACTACTATATTGTTTTCTATTCCTTGTTCAGGTTCGCCTCAAAACTTGGGTATTGACCGATAGGAGGTCAGTGAGAGGGACGATGCCCCTGTAGAAACAGGAGATCGACCAGGTACATGTTTTATCTTTTTAACTATGCAGTTGTAGACTGTCTATACTGTAGTCTTCGTCGGTCTAAAAACTTTACTTGTGTTAGACTGTCTATCTTAATAGATATGTTATGTGTGATGCCTTATATGTATGTCTATTTAATAAAATAAAGAAGTTGATCATGAGTTGATGTTGTTGATATTTTGATAAATACTATATTGTTTTCTATTTGTTGTTCAAGTTTGCCTAAGAACTTGGGTACTTGCCGGTATGAGGTCAATGAGAGGGTTGATGCCCCTGCAGAAGTTGGAGATCGGCGAGGTACATGTTTTATCTTTTTAACTCTGCAGTTGTAGATTGTCTATACTGTAGTCTTGGCTTGTCTACTTCTGTTAGACTGTCTATCTTAATAGACATGTTATGTGCGATGTCTGATTTGATTATGTATGTCTATTTAATAAAATAAAGAAGTTATTCATGAATTGATGTTGTCGATATTTTAATACATACTATATTGTTTTGTCATTCTTGTTTAGGTTCACCACAACCATTGCATGCTGCCCACATGAGGTCAGTGAGAGAGAGGGTGTCCTTGTCGTATCTAGAAATAGGCCATGTACATGGTAGATCCTTTCCGGTTCAGGTTTAGACTATCTATAGTATAGAATTGTATGGGTGTGGTTATACAGAAATGGTCTATCTAAAAGTAATTACATATGTTATATTGTCTATTTTTATAGACATCTCATGTGCGTTGTGTTGTTCATAACTTCACTTTGTTGATATTTTGATTACTAATGTATTGTTTTCTCTTCCTTGTATAGGTTCGCCCCACAACTTGTGTTCTGACCCACATGAGGTCAGTGAAAGAGATGATGCCCCTACCGTAGCTGCAAATCGGTCACGTACAAGGTTGATATTTTCCCAGTTTTCGGCTAACTATATTATAGTTTTGTCTGTGTTTCGATAAAAAGTCTTGAACAATTCTTAAAAAATCACCTTTCATAGATAGTATATTGTAATAGATGGTCTAAATTACTATTAGAATTCATTATATGTGTCCACTGAATAAATTAAATAAGTTGTTGCTTAATTCAGTTGGAGATGAAGTTGATAAGGTGAAGTTGATGAGGTGGAGAATATAGGATCACTTGTTAATGTTGATGAGATAATTAGGGCTACTTGTGAGGTTGTTACAACTCTGGAAACGAGTACTCAAGCACCATTACATGCTGAGGTTTTTAGTACATATTCTATGCAACCTTATGTTTACATTGTGTTGTGAAATTATATATTGATCATTGTAGTCTCAGGGGTCTGAGTTGGCCACATGAGTAAATGACTCGAAGGGTGGAGCTGGTGAGCAACCTGCTACTACAAGTGTGAAGTCTGCTAATATATCATCCAACAAAGTAAGTGGGTTGTCGTTGTCATGCTTCTTCAAGTTTTGTGATGCATATTCAATGTATCATATGGCTTCAGCGTTTGTGGTCATATATAAATTCCAATTATGACTAGAGTTTTATGCTTTTCTTGTGGAGGATGCAGTGGTTCCTGATCATCAAACACCAACTGTGGCTACTCCGATTCGCTATGTCGAACTGCCGACGTCGACCCTTGAGATAGACCCTCCTTCGTTCTCGCTAGGCTTGACGGAAGAGTGATGAGAGGTTTTTCTCTCTACCGAGATTAAATCCGGACTAATCGCAAGAGCACGATGGTCTCTTGTAATATAGCATCGGGATCGATCCACGAGGAGCAAAAACTAACACATTAACCTATATAGATTCTATGGTTAAGCTAAACCAATATAAGGGATTGAGGTTGAACTAATAACTACTTAAACAATATGAAACTCAAGAAACAAGAACCAAACAAACAAATAAAAAAAGCAAAAGATGAAGTTTGCAAATGATGATAAAGTGATGTGGATCATAGGCTAGATAATTAAAATAAGGAGATCAAGTGCTAATCAATAATGCTCAATCATGTAATAAGAACCATTCAATGGCAAGAACCAATCAAAGTCAACTAACTCATTTCCATGAGACTAATCCATTCACTAATCACTTAATCATACAAATCTCCCGATGATGATTAAGCAACTAATGATCATTAAGCAATAGTCCTGCAAACCAAAAAATCATCTCAAACTACTATTCCCATAGGTTGAGAATGAAAAGCATGTTTAAAGTTCTCTTGGGAATTTCATCGAACACCTTCTGGGCGTGAAATTCCTAAAGTCTGGATTTAACTTTCCCAAGCCTAATCTATAATTAAACAACCACTAAACATGTGAATATAACAAGATCAAGCATTAAACATCATTCATCATCACTCAATCATTCCTAAATCTACTAACCTACAATCCACATCTATGAGACTACTCACACATAGCTTGGATAGATGAAAAGACAATAGAATCATAGATAAACATGATTAAGAAAGAGGATCCGATAAGAAAAACTCAATCTTTCATCAAAGTAATCAAGATTCAACCAATATTTTTATCTTAGCTAAGAGAGGCTCAAAAGAGATCAAACTTAGATCTTTTATTGTCTCAAATTTGCTTAAATAGTAAATGAGAATTGTTTTGACTAAACCGGGACAAACCGGTTTGGTTCACTGATTTTTCCAACATTTCAGGATCCCAGTGACCTGAGCACAGGTGCGTGGATAGCTGCGCGTGGGTCGATGCGTTGCTACGTTGGTTCTTCAAGGGCTCAACGATCTGTGCATGCATGCGTGGGTCACTGGAGTGGGTCACTGCGTTGCTTCCGGATTCTCTGTCAGGTGTAGCGACTTGCCCAGATTGCTACGCGTGGATCGTTGCGTCCTTCCAGTCTTGCAGCTGTCTGTGCATGGGTGCATCGATCGCTGCACTGGATAGCTGAGGCTCTGTTCTTCATTTTCCTTTGTCTTTCCTTTCGATTTTTGAGTCAGATGGTTCCATTCAATCGTTTGTTGATCCAATTACCTGAAAAAAGTAAAGAAGAGAGGATGCTTGTACAAATTCACACCCTAAAGGACTCTAGATGCAAGACTCCTAAATGTACTCAAAATTAATCCTAAAACATCTAACTGCAACAACTAAATGATGAAAATGCTTCCAAAATCTCCTCTTAAATCGAGCAAAATGCGACAACATCAAAGAGGTGTCAATTGCATTCCATTTGCATCATGTCACATTTATTGTTAAATAATGGTTTATTTTTTTACTGTGTTCTTGTATGTTCTTTCACTTTGGTAACAGGACGGGACCTGGCCTCGTGATGCTGATCCTCAATCTACTAGGCAGATAGTTCACACTGCTAAGAACACTGACTGCCCACGCCCATCCAGCCTAGCTGGGGATGCTAGGGCAACACCTTATCCAGATGGTGCAGAAGTTAGTGTTTTAGATAGACTATCTATTTATAATGTCTATTTTTGTAGACATTTTACTAATCTCGCTTCCCTTTTAGCCGATATTTTGATGCAGTCCATGCAAAGATCGACTAATGTGCCCCAGTTGACTCCTACAGTAACTGCAATTGCTGACCGAGATGATAAGGTTATGATCGTATATTATTTTTTCCAATTATGTTAGCGTATCCAAATTTATGTTGTTTATCAATTTCTTAATTATCCACTAATGCAGGCACTTGAAAAGCGGGAGAGCAAGAGCCAGTAGGCAATACATCTGTTGCGTTTGAGCCACATAAAAGTACGCGTGCTAGGCAGCACCCGAAAAAATACACACCATCGGTTGGTATTGTTAAACGGTTGGCTAACAGGGAGGAGGAAAATAAGGGTGGTGGTGGGAAAAATATAATAGATTGCGTCGGTCTATCTATCAACTTGTTGGTAAGTTGAGCCCTTTTATTCAGGCCTCCAAGGAAAATTCCGAATCGTTCTTCAAAGAAATTAATGAGGATGGGTCAATGATCTGTTTGTTTGAATACCATTGATATGTGATGTAGTTACAGAAAATCCAGAAGCTTTGAAGTCTGTTGTTCACTTATGTGTGAAGGTTCTTTGAACTTTCTAATGGAATATGTGTTCGGCGTGAAGTTTTTCATCAGATCAGCCATGGTGCAGTCCTTTTGTCCCCTGAGGTATATATTGAAATCTCTGTGGATGAGGCTGACTAGAGTAACAAATCTATTTAAATAAACTGTCTATTTACGTATAACTGAATATTATTCCAGAAAATGGATGTCCTAATCAGCTTCGTGTAGATTCGTTGTGATCTCGATAAGAAAAAGAGGTTGGCTTTCTACCCGTCTTCATTTGCGTCGACCTTTATCCGTGATGCTCTTCCATTCTCGAAAGTTGGTGAAAAAGGGCTATACAATTTTAGCTCTCCGACGTGGAAGATTTTTAATGAGAGACCTCGTTTGGTTAAAGAGGTTGACTACATTTACTCTCCGTTGATCATTCAAGGCAAACATTGGGTCGGCTTGGTGGTTGACCTTATTAGATGGAATGTGACTTTTTGGACTGCCATCCCGGCAAGATCCCTTTTGTTGAGGTTGTTCACTGGGTTAACGCGATATTAGTACTACTACCATACCTCATCCGTCAACATGTTTCCATCGATGGTGCACGTGAGTAGCCGCTTGAACCATTTGCGATGAGGCAAATGGAATCCTGTTAAAGTTGAGAGCGATGGTTGGCTTTTTCCCCCATTTATGTAGTATATGAATTATAAATTTTTTGATATTGATTCCCATTCAGGACTTGCGGGGGGGGGGGGGGGGGGGGGNCTTGAGTTGCATTCTGTGAGTTTTGTGAAAGATGCTCCCCATGATGATTCTGAAATGTTACATTTTGCAGCGGAGAACTACGCAATCGGGTCTTTCCGGACACTTTCTATGAGGGCTCTCACTGAGTGACATGTTTTCACTTGTCAGAGTGCCATACTTTGTTGACTAACTTATCATCTGCGTTTACTGTTTCCCTTTTTTTACCTCTCATCCATTTCATTACAAAACATACATCTATTCTAACTTTATTGTCGGTTCAGACCTGTAGTATGTTTGTTGGACTCTACATGGATTTAGTTGCAGTTATCTATCATACATGGTTCTTGTTTTGTTGCTAGTGTTATTTTTTGTTGGTTCAGACTTAATTTTAAATTATCTAAATTTTGTTACTGAAGCTCGAAATTTAGAATGTTTAAAATTTTTTACGTAGTTTAGACTGTCTACATTACCATCGGTCATTTACAAATGAATACACTGCATATTGGCATTCAATAAAGTATTTCACAAGTTAGATTGTCGAAATACATACAGCCAGTTGGTGTGATTGGTTTCATGAATAACGCGTGTTATAAATAATAATATATTGCCCATATGTACTAATTTAGACTGTCTGTAATTTTTACGTTGTAGTAAGTCTAAAAGTTGAACATTTTGTAACCTGCAATCCAACACATTAGAATTTCTTTCACACATCAGTGCCAAAGAGTACACAACATGACAGTAACTTAATTCCTGGGTAAAAAGGCATTACATGCAGTGGGTTATGTACAAACCAAAAGACAAGTGAAGAAGATGGTGGCTTAATGTTAGGAAAAATAGGTGGCTATGTGTATGCTTCGATAATATAGTCATCTATTTCTCTTTGTAGTAGGTAAAATTGCCCCATCTCTCATCCGCATACATAAATCATATAGACTTGGGTTTTTATTTTTAGATATGCATTTTCTTCTTACCCACCAAAAAGCTCGAGTTATTTTTCATATGTTTCCTGGTTACATGCCATAATGGCATGACACCTTGTTATGGTCCAGACCATAGCAACGACTGCAATGTTTTTGACCCCTGCTTCCCTTTCGCTGAAAATAAGCCAAGAATATATAGTCAGTCTATTAATGTAGGCAGTCTATTATGTTTAAAATATATTCGCTTTCTTGGAAAATAATAACTTTGAATTCTCCCTGTATCTAGATTCTGATTTTCCTAGGCCTTCAGGTGGTCTGCATATCTTCAGAGGAAGTGTACCATCCCTAGCAGAGTTAAGAATTACTCCTAGTGGCTGGCCGATGGTGGCTGAAATTGGATACACTTTCCCCACGTAAGTGTTTACCAAACCTTCTTTGTAGTAGCAATCACTGACCATTGCGTTGGTTGAGACACCAATCCTGGCTCCTACTGCTATTGCGTGGCTGCATGGAATCCTCATCATCTGAAATCTGTTGCAAGTGCATGACCCATGCTCGAGCTTCACAATATAAGAGCACATGTCGCGCGTGATAACTTCAAATTCCAAGTTACCAATTGGTCTAACAACAAGACCACTAGACACCTCAAAATGTCCATCAACCATTCCCCGAACAATAGGTGTTAATATGCCAATATCCCTTCTTGCTATGTCGCCTTTAATGGCAAACCATGACATGACTTGAAGGCGAATATATTCTAGCATGTATATTATCAGAAACTCCGGGGCTTCTTTCAGAAGATTGCTCCACAATTCAATGATATTAGTTTCCATTATGTTATACCTGGGTCCACTAAAGTGGCTTCGCGCCCAAGACTGAAACTTGTTATTGACATACTAATTGTCAGTGATGTAATACATTGACTAAATACTAACATAGACTGTCTAAAGATAGACTGTCTATTTATCAAGAATTTTTTGTTTACCAATTTTAACCAAGTAAGCAACATATTGAGGGTTAATCCTCTGAATTTCAGCGAAGTACTTGATGAACCCTAAAAGTGTGAATGATCTAGTTGCTTTTGACATTAGGAGAGCAACATTTTTCGGCTTGAATTGCGTCTTGATGTTCCGGTAGAGGTGGACTGTGCATGCACCATGATTTGCTGATCTGTACACCTACATAATGGCACATGACAAGGAAAAGTGTATCAATATAAAATGAGCCAAAATCATAAAGCAAACTTTTGGTAAACAAATGTAGAATGTCTATATTTTCATTACTGTAGTCAGACTATTACTCGTCTAAGACCTGTGTAGATGCTATTGTGCCTGTCGGAAACGAAGACTAAATCTGGTTCATCTGGGAAAAATGTGTTTAGTTTCCTGAAGAACCATTCCCACGAATCATCGTTCTCCCTATCGACGATTCCATAAGCGAGTGGAAAAATCAGGAAGTTCTCATCTTGGGAACATGCGGATACGAGGCAACCATCGTATCGGGCTTTTAATGATGTCCCATCTACGACGATAACCTTACGGACCCATTGATATCCGTTTATGGATGCAGAAAATGCGAGGAAACAATATTTGAACCTCCTAACCCCACCCTCCAAGTCCGTGAATTCCATGAAACATTGACTGCCCGGATTTTCTTGATTGAGTAATTCCATATAGGTTGGAAGTAGTGCGTAACTACCGGCTACGGTACCAAGGGCTTTATCCATGACAACTTCTCTAGACCTCCAAGATTTCCAATATGAGACATTCACATGGTACTCGTCAAGCATTGTTTTACGAATTGCTGCCGGTGTAGGTCCCCTTTTGATTCCAATATACTTTGCGGCCATTATTTCCCCAATGACTTGTATTGCTGCGAGGCGATGGTAGTTTCTTCTCTCATCCACCGAACATGTATGAATCAGTGTGGCTTGACGTATTTGGAAAGCCTTTGATTCGTCAACCATTGCTGCATAAACACGCCAAGGGCATGTCTCTGAAATGCATCTGAGGACGATGAATTTTGGAGTTGACCTTAAAGTTTTAAAATGAAATCTATTGTTTATCGTGTAGATGGCTAGCTTGATTTTGAAATATGTCTTAGAGTTGTAAACACGACCTGCGAACAGCCTATCACCTTCATGTTGCACGTCCTCTAGTGCTGCACCAAGGACTAACCATTTGAATTAAACAAAGTCAGTGTAATATCTATATAATGAAATCAGAGGTAGACAATCTAATCATGTAGACTGTCTAAGTTAAATGATTTGTTAGAAAATGTAGACAATCTAAATCAAGTAAGTTCAGTGTGGTATTTGTTTGTTGAAATCGGAAATAGACAGTCTAATTATTTTCCATTCTCTAACTGATTTGATTTGATAAGGAATATAGACAGCCTGAAATCTATAAAGTCTGATAAAGTGTTGCATACCATCATTACATTTAGGGGTAATGACCGGCGGTGCATCACAGAGGAATAATGTTGGATTGTCACTCGTACCGTTGAGGAATTAATTTAGTTCTTCTTCCGCTCTACTCCAAACTGATAAACGATGGAGTGGTGGTGGTGATAGCTCTGAATCGGTAGACATTTCTCGCGGCCCTGTTTCTTGAGAGGCAGACAAATTTGATGTCTCTAGCTCTAGTATAGCTGCATTCAAATCTGGTCCCCTTTTGGATGAAGTCCCTGTTCTTTGAGATGACAAGTTCAAATAGGAAGTTTAGCCTAGCTCTTTAACCGTCTTAACTTTAAATGACATGTGCGTTTTAGTAACTAGAAAAACCAACTTTGCCTTTAATTTATTACTAGATTAGGGTGTCCATTATACGAGGGTAATATATGTTAAAAACATAATTTTAGCATTAAGAATTTAAATCAATAATTGATGTAAGAAAGACTCGTATAGTTAGATTTAATATTATGACATACGTTTGATTCAAAAATTATATTTTGTAGCTCGTGATATAGAAAAATCCAAAAAATAATCTACCATAATTAAATATAAAAACACTCTCTAAATAAAATATTATGATTTTTTTAATATAACACAAAATCGATCTAATCGTCTTAATAAATTAAGGGTGAATTTGGTGAATAACCATAGATAAATCATTTTTCAACTTTTGAGAGTGAAAAAAATTAATAATATAATATTGACAGATTTTACAAAGAGCTCCCTTTGTTAACCAAAAAAGGATAAAATAGTAAAATAGTTTTGGTGTGGTTCAAAATTTAATTAATGGTGGTTATTTGGTTATTCATTTATATTTTTCACAAATATATATATATAGTTAAACTTTGATCGTAAATTAAATGTTTTACATTTTTATTGTGTTTTAAATTTCATATTTTTTATTTAAGTACTTGTCACAAAATAGAATTATAACAAAATCAATTATAGAAATTAAAAATTAAAAAAAAATTGAAGGAAATATTTCAAGATAACAATAGTTTTTACTTTTAATTTTTTTTTCTAATAGTTAAATGATTTAAAAATGATTTTTATTTAATTTACGATACAAATTGACATAAGTCACGATCTAAACTAACAATATCACATGTCAAAATCCGATAAGTTACAACGTTGCCTATGTGTCGCATTCATGTTGAATGCGTTCAAATTTACCTAATAAGATAGTTAAATCGATTATTTTTCGTTTGAATAATATTGTGGCCGATGCTTTAACGAAATCAATATTTTTGTACGTTGCGTTTTTGAAGTTAATAAAATTCGCTAGTGTGAAAAAAAAAAACAGTTAAATCGATTAAAGGCAAATCAACCCCAAAATTTTTAAAAGCCCTTAACTTCATCACTTCTAAACCCAATAGTTTTTTGCTCCGATACTGATATGGTCAATTATACAAAGCGAGATGCCGAAGACAAGCACCGTAATCAATCAAATGGAAGTGAAGATGTGTTGGATTCACTAGCCATCGATTCTCGATCTAACATTGTCGATGATCCAAACGCGGAGTTTGAACTGAAGAGGAAAAAGAGTAGCTTTGGATATAAGTCTTTAAAGATTGTCGAGGCGACAAGAGATTTAAGTCTTTCTTTAAGATCAATGTATCCAACCAGATGGCAGAAGATTGATTGCTCCAAGATAATATGACTTAGATAATACTACTCAACAAAAAGTTCATAAGGCGTATCTTGAGATGCTTTACATAACTTCAAACACTTGAAGCAAACAAGAATTCATTGAGGTGTTGCTCATTTGTTTATCCAAATATTGTATCTATGTCGTATGATGTTCGTTTGTTACAAATTATAAATATGATATGAATGAAATAATTGGAAGTAAATCAAAACTCATCTAGAAAAATCAAGATATTTTGGATAAGTACATTAGTAGAGTTTGAATGAGTTTTGTTCATCCAAAAAATTGTAAAACCAACAAAACCGTAAAACTCTTAAAATCCGCAAAATCCGACCAAATCGTAAAAACTGCAATAACTGTAAAAACCGCGAAAACGTAAAATCTGCGAAAAACGTAAAAACCGCAAAACTTGCAAAACTGACAAATCCGCCAAAATCGCAAAATCCGACAAAACCGCAAAAAAACCGCCAAAACCGCAAAATCCGACAAAATCACAAAACTGTTAAAAACACAAATATGTAAAAACCGTCAAAACCGTAACACTGTAAAAACTGTAAAAACCAAAAAAACCGCAAAACCCGCAAAATCGACAAATCCGCAAAATTCAACAAAACCGACATAACCGAAAAAACCGCAAATCTGTAAAAACGCATAATCCAAAAAACCGCAAAGCCATAAAAAACAACAAATTCTTAAAAACCTTAAAAACCGCAAAAACCGACAAAACTGTAAAAACTGCCAAAAATTGCAAAACCCGCCAAAGCTACAAAACCCCCCAAAGCTGCAACGTAAAACTGCAAAATTTGTAAAAACCGAAAAAATGCAAAAAGCGTAAAAACCGAGAAAACGTAAACCGCAAAACCTTAAAAACCCGTAAAACCACAAAAAACGCAAAAATCGCAAAAACCGCAAATCAATAAATCCGCCATAACCGAAAAATCCGATAAAATCGCAAAAAATCGCCAAAACAGCAAGATGCGACAAAACCGTAAAAACTGCAAATCTGTAAAAACCGAAAAATCCGCAAAAACCCGACAAAACCGCAAAACTGCAACGTAAAAACCGTAAATTTGTAAAACCCGGAAAAATCACAAAAACCGCAAATATACCTCCAAAATGTAAAAGCTGCAAAACCGTAAAAATCGCAAAAATGCAA
This sequence comes from Anastatica hierochuntica, assembly GCA_900406275.1. Taxonomy (NCBI): domain Eukaryota; kingdom Viridiplantae; phylum Streptophyta; class Magnoliopsida; order Brassicales; family Brassicaceae; genus Anastatica; species Anastatica hierochuntica. The sequence continues at coordinate 17,443 of OVAN01002611.1, forward strand.
AAATTGAAAAACCGAAAAATCCGTTAAAACAGTAAAAACCATCAAAGCTGCAAAATAATTATATTTATGAAAAAGATGAAATAAATTCACAAACATTTTTTTAAAAATAATATTTTGATGTATTTGGATGCTATTGTAAATGCACAAAAGAATATACTTGCGCTCAGATGTTACATTTAGATGCAAAATCCAAATGCAAACAAACATCATCAAGATACAGCAACCAGATGCAACATCCAGATACATGAACGAACAGGACTTGAGACATATCATTTTATTTGCGGAGTAGAGATGTTAATATGGGTATTAGTTCGTGGGTTTAAAAGGGTTTTTAGTGATTTTTAAATGTATGTGTGTACCCATTTAATAAAAGTATTTAATTGGGTTAACCCTTTAAAACCCATTTATTAAAAGAATTTAAACATAAATAGACGAGTACTCTATTAAACACATGTATATTTATTTAATATTTAAAAATGTTAAAAAAATTCATAAATAAACAAAACTATAGATTTTTATATTTTTTTTTTGGAACACATTCGTTTTACGAAAAAGAAAGTTCCAACGAGAATTTCTTTGACTCCAAAACAATTTTTTCATACAAGAAAACATAAAAAGAACTTTTTTCGGGAAAACATGAACCATGTTTCGGACGGAAAACATAGAATCGCGTTTTTCAAAAAATACCGAATCACGGTTTTAACGGGAAAATGCATAATTGCATAAAAACGCGAAATCACGGTTTTGGCAGGAAAATGCGTAATTGCATTTTTGTCGGAAAAATGCATAATCGCGTTTTAGGCGAAAAACGCGGAATCACTTTTTTGGTGGGAAAATGCATAATTGCATTTTTATCGAAAAAACACAAAATCGCGTTTTAGGAGGAAAACACAAAATCATGTTTTTGGCAGGAAAACTCGAAATCACATTTTTGAGGAAAAACACGTAATCACGTTTTTTGTGGAAAAATGCGAAATCGCGTTTGTGGCGAAAAAACGAAAAATCACATTTTTGGCGAGAAAAACGTAAAATTATGTTTTTAGTAAAAAAATGTGGAATTAATTTTTGGCCGAGTAGACGCAAAATCACATTGTTAGCGGAAAAATGCGAAATCTTATGTATAATTGATGAGAATAAATATAAATTAAAGAAATATTATTAAATTATATAAAGTTTTATGAGTTAAGTGAGATTAAATGGGTATGTGTAATATATATGGATCTAAATGAGCAAACCCTAATGTTCTTTAAAAATAATTGGCTCTTAATAGACATGGGCCTAAACGGAGATGAATATAAATGAAATGGGTCTAAATGGAATCGGATAGCCCATTTTAACATCTCTATTGTCGACATTCAAAGCTCAGTCTGTGTGCTAAAAGAATTGCACAACATTTATCAAAGGAACATGACACAAACATGTGAAATTAGAATCTCTCTCATCTAATTCTCAAATGTTGCATGCTTTGCCTTCATTTTTGTGTTTAATAGATTGTGGTTTTTCATTTTTGTAAAGCCAACCGAAACAAGTAAGTTGATTATGAGTAAAGTATACTTGCTTTGTTTTACAACCTCATATTATGATTTTTTGATGAATTCAATTATAAATTGCATTGCAGGTATGTTTACGAGTTGTCATCAAACACTATGGGAATGTTTAGTAAGCTCGATATGGAAATGTATAACAAGATCACAATTCTAGACTTCTTTGGCCTATTCAGTGCAAATCGAATGTAAATTTCCCTGCATCAAAACATCAAATCAACTATGTACAATTGGTACATAATTTATAATTTTGCTGATTGATTATCTAAAGTTATTACTTTAGTTAGCCTACAAGAAAACTAAATTAAAATGAAAACACTCCCATGCATCATTACCAAAGTAGGACGTCTAACACTTCCTCTCGACGTCGACGTAGCTGTCGCTCACCGATGTCGAACTTTTCCAGTCTTGTTCATCCTCCTCTTCTCTCTTTGTTCATACTGCTTTGGTTCTCATTTGTATCCGCTTTTTCACTGGTCAGATATATGGTCCTACAATCTTAAGGTTACCATCTCCTTCAACGAGAATACATCAATTTACGACGACCCATGAGTCTGTTTTGTTGTGAATTTTGTTTTGGTTGAGAATCAAAGATGTCGATTGCAAAGATATGACTTTTTCTCCCGCGACTTCCCTTTGACGACCTCTATCTCCTACCCTCTTCACTTCCCAATTGGCGATTTCCTTCCAAGAAAGCTCGTCCGTCATAGCTGTCAATGTTTCCCAAAAAAAATTTTCCCAGATTTAAGAAGTCTGGGTGAACTAATCGCAGATGAGCCCCCACTTGTGTGGGTCTTGTCTTAGGACCAACTTGTGGTTGAAAATATACAGTTTTACCATCCAGTAAATTTCTCAAAACCTTTACCCGTAGATGGTTTTACATCCTTCACTTCCTTACCATGGGAAAGTTCATATCCACCACTAATCCTTCCAAGGACTTTCATCTCTTCATGGTCCTTCATTCCTTTGGAGATCTTTATCCTAGCCAATTTTATCTCTAATAAATGGTTCGTACAAAATTGTTAAAGACTACTATGATCATTCTATTTCAAACCAAAGTTTAGGATCTTTTTTCAAAGTTAATTACGAAGTTGACTATTCCAATGGTAGGATTAGAGTTCGTTTTGAAATCCGACACTTTCACGAGCTTTCTCAGGTTAGATCGTTTCCATAACTCTTCTGATGACCTATCTAGTTTACTTAACCTTGTGTGTCTATCTCTAGGACGTAGTGTTTGGTTTTATGTTTTAGACACTAGGCTTGTTCTCTTCAAATATGTGTTCTCAACATTCTGCCTTATGTTACTATTCAATTGATTGAATAAACCTTGGTGAAGAAAAAAATCTAAATATAATTTTTGTTTTGGCTTTTAAAGATGGTATATAGTCCAAATCTTCACATGTCGAAAATTAAAACCAGTCATACTTTAAAAGGGAAAAATGAGGCTGAAGACACCATATCATAACTCAAGGGTAACAAATCGTCCCATAGGATTCTGGTATTAGCCAAACTTGTTACAATGCAAACCGTCTTTCATAAAATCAATAAGCCTTGACTCCAGCTCTCGACTTTGGCAAATCCTAACAAAACGGTCGACTGCGACACTCCTGCACCGTGCCAATGACCGAAATTATACATCTAAGTAGAAATCATCTCATCCTTTTAACATGCATTTGATACTCTTTCGTAATTCTCAAACAATACTGATTTTCCCTAATCATTATTTAAGCATACAACTTCTAAATCTAATACCAATTGCGTAACTACCTATGCTCGAATTAGCGGCCAATCACGAAAGCCAATAGTTAAGCATATAAGAACATTATATATAAGCCATCAGATTGTCGGTTGAGTCAATATAGCTTAACTCAGAACATGCAAGACCTAAATCTAGTGTTATGCATGCTAACTAGTAGAAAGCTCCATGTGATCCTCATCTCGGCTACTTGGAAGATGCATATCAAACATGTTTTTCGTTATCCTTCCTATTTGGAATGATTCATTGTGGTCGCTTGCACTTACATTTCTGCTAGCCCGGAGCACCAAAAGGGCATTCCCTTCTACTGAGACCTAGATACACATGTCTTCAATCTTCATGTACGATACCAATCTAGAAAAAAACGTAAGCATGTCCAAATACTTTTTACTCCAAAATATGACAAATATGGAAACTAGTAGATTCACAGACAATTAGAAACAAGGACATAACTTAAACTAACCATTTTATTTACTTCATTGTCTAGCCGCATCCACAAAATTTGCTCCAATTAGACGGTTTTTGTCTTAAAAGATGTCATTTTTTCTGTATTGGCTGCAGATGCAGATTGCACATTATCATCTATGTAGAACATGCATAAATTTTAGTACATAATTCAAAACAACAAATAGTTTGTCCGAGATGATAGACATGTGGATGGAGAACTCACCCGGAATGCCTTATATTGCGATTCACTGATTTGATCATTCATTTCCTCACTTTACCTTAGACTTTCGTCATGTAAATGCACATGAATTTTAGAATATAACTCCGATCAAAGATCCAATTTCATTGAAATGTAGAGAAAATGGTTGGCTACTTGCTATCAAAAGATGGCGTCCATCCATATTGTTTTGATACGTCGTTTCTCCTTTGTTCTTAAACTGGTTGGAATTGTTCTTACTGAGTCAGTAACACTTTCTTCGATGAAGAACGGTGGCTTCAACGAGAATGAAGTGGCCCAAGACGTCCTCCTTGTTGCATTCTTAGGCTTGGCCGAAATTATCCTTAAATACGAGAGAAGGTATCTCTAAGCTGTTGTTGACGTAGTGACTGATTTTTTTTTAATGAACTCATTGGGCTTCCCATACTTGAAGGCATTCTCAATCCTTTATCTCTTGGTCAAAGTGAAAAATTCCAGTCCCTTAACTTGAAGATTTGGGTGGTTACATCAAGAGTGCCAGACTCGTCATTTGTTTCTCATGTCGTCAGTTAACAGATCTGCAACTCTATTCTCGGTTCTGATGGCTAAACTTTGTGTTGGATCTATCAACGAAGTTAGAATCAAGAATTGATGGTTGGCGAATCCAACACATCTGCACCTATATGGTCGACAACTTATCAAGTTTTAAAACAATAAAATTAAAGGTTCTTTTATTATGAAATTATTTTTTCCTAAATCGATTTATGTATAATAAATGAAGGGTAACTTTGGTTTTCTAAATTACTAAAAGTCAATCATTATAAAATTAACACCGTTAAGAGGTTCAATAGCATTTGTTAAATCGCGAGTTTAACGTCTCCAAAATTCGAAAGTATGAGTTTCAAAAAAACATTCTTTAATAGTTTGTTTATTAAATAGGTAGTTAGAAACATTTGTGTATTGTTTTAGTAAGTATTGGAGTATTTTTTGGGGTTTTCCCTAAATTATTAAATGACCGTTAAATTATTGGTGTCGCGCGTAAAATTGCCTTCCACTTAACTGAATGAAATTTTGTTGAAGGGAAAAAACTGTGTGAAATTCAATGAATAGTATGATCTTATGCTTGATTAAATAATCATATTTTATTAGAATTATGACTTCATTCTGCTGACTAATCCATATATTTTGGACTGATGAATGCCAGTAACCTTATCCTTGAGCATAATTATATACTGTAGTTCGGAAGTCAAACTATGTAGATGTTATAAATTAGGGAGAATTTTATGAAATGCCATAATTTTATTTATAATTTCTAATTTGGTCAAGATCAGTAAACTTTTTCGTCAGATGCCATAAATTGTTGTGATACTTAAGTGATACTTTTACCCTTAAGTTCTTAACTATGAATTATTAAATTTTAAATCTACCACAAAATTAAATATTAAACTCTAAACCTTAAATCTAAAGAAATATTAAACCCTAAATATATATATTAAACTTCATCTCAATATATAAAAGGGCAAAATAGACATTTTATTCCCTAAATTATGGCAAATATAAATATTAGAAACAATTATGACATATTTAAGAATGACATAGACTTTTATGACATATTTGCAATTTCCCTATAAATTATGCTTTTAGCTTCTTCTTTTAGGTTCAACTAAAAGTGGAGGACAACTTTTTCTGGTTTATTTGACTCACATTATCAAAAATTATATTAAATAATATCTCTAAACGAAGAAAGTTCTATTAAAAAAATTATATATTTTATACTAGGTAAAAATGAATTGAATTAACATCACTCATTTCAACAAAAATATATATTTGAACCTAAATTGTTTTTTTTACATTTCTAATAATTCATTTGTCATGAATCGAATGTAAAAAATTAAGATGTGCAAAATCTAGTATTTAAAAATCAACTTTATATATTATATGAAATAACTATTATGAAAAACATGTATTAGACTATTACTTTTATAATGTTATATATTAAAAATTTATGTGTATTTTGTAACTTTTATTTTACGATTTTATAGTTTTTCTCTTACTCAATATTTTAATTATATATTTTTCTATTTTAAAATAAGCTGATATGCTTCCATTTTTTGTTATTTTATCTTCGTTAAGAAGTGAATAATTAATAATAAGAAAATTTATATTAATTTTTATTTCTAAATTGGCACATGTCACGATCTAAATAAAAATTGACTCGTGTCGAAATTTAGTGAACTGGAATTTTGCTTACGTGTCGTATTCTGTGTCAGTTTTATATAATAAAATTCTAAATTCTAATGATAAGTTCTTTTAGACGCCATTTATATTATGTGAAATTTAGAAGCATATATCCTAAATCTTTATAGAATTATAAGTTATTTGTTTCAGTGTTTATATCTTGCATTTTTTAATCAACATAATTAGTGGAAGTGTACAATGTGGTCCGATAATTATGAAAATTTCTCAAGATATTGTGCGTAGGTTTGGGTAGTGCCGGTGGTGGTGGTCGTCGCTTACGCACAAAGAAGCAATGTAGATATGCTCCTTTCGTTGACCTGTCTGTATCACACTGACTAAGCGTGGCACATGTGACCAGCATCTTCTCTTTTATTTTGTTGACGTTTAAAATCTTTAGTCAACTAACCATGCTCGGCCCTCAATACAAGCATGGCAAACATAGGTTTGATCCATCTTTTAGAAGAAAAAAATCTTATGTGTCAATCAAATAGGATTTTGAGGAAAAACTAACCAATAAAAAAATTTCTACATAAAATACAAATCTAATTTTAAAATAAAGAGATATTATCAATTAATTTATTTCTAAAACAAAAATAAATTAATATATATAATCCAAAAAATTTCAAACTACTTTCCGATATTATTAATGTAATTTATAATATATATGTATATATATATTTCTCGCCATATAATATATAATATATATTGTTGCAAAAACATGAAATATGTTTGGTTGTGAAAAAAGAAATTTCTTAGTGAAAAGAGATACGTCAAAATATTGATAATTTAAAATATTTTGATAAAACTAAAATTTAAAACGATTTCGTAAGAAATAAAAATTAAATTGTTATCTTTTAAGTATAACATGCATAAAGCATTAAATATATATAAAGTAATGCGATGTTTTAACTTACATTGATTCTAAAAAATTTAAAGAGCAATAAATTTATAATATAAAATAGACACACGTGTTTCTCTAGAAAAAATATTTTTATCATCTTTCTGATATGTTGGCTTTTAAAAAATCAAACAAAATATTATTTATTTATTTTGTATTTTTTAGTTTTGATCTTTTGGGTTTAAAACTAAATTGAAGTCGGACAGTTTAGGGTTTTGCTTTTCAATTAAATTTTGAAAATAAATGAAAATGAAAAAAAAATTAAAATGCTTCGGTTTGAAATATTTTGATAACAAAATTTAAAAATTTAGTAAACAATAAAAAAATTGTTAATTTTTAAGAGCCAATTTTGTAAACTCAATCTCCATAAAACATTAAATGTTTTCAAAATAGTGTGTTGATTTGTCCCATATTGATTGTAAGGATTTTGAAGAGCAATAGACTTACATTATAAAATAGACCTCACATGATCACTTAGAATTTCTGTCATATTTCGAGTATGTTTGGTTTAAACAAATCAAACCAAAAATATTTATTTATTTTTCTTCAAAATTGGTTTGAACTGATATAAAACATAACAGTTTTGTGTTGTTTAGTTTGATTTTTTTTGTATAATTCGGTTTTAAACCAAACCACCGAACCGAATCGTTTAGTGTTTTAGTTCTAAAATGATTTTCATTTAAAATTTGAGAACTAATCCCAAAATAACATGAACCGAAAAATGATTGGTTCCTATACATGTGCTACTTGCCCTATTCGAAAATTTTCGACTCGATTAAAACCTAAACTAACATGATCCAAAACCCGAATGACGAGCTCTACTTAGATTACACATAATTGTACAATTGACAGTAAAATTATATTTGATATTTTTGCTTTTTTATAACTTTTAAAGACATTAAACGTGTGTGACATATAGTTTACCATATTATTAACAAAAACGCTATGTAGATATTTTATTTTTCAAAAAAAATGTATAATCTCGCGCTTGGCGCGGGTCAAAAACTAGTTTAATATTAAAAACGATTATTTTAAAATTTTTCTTTTAAAACGTATGTAAAATCGGTCCATATTTTCTTTGATGAATGCGACCTTCAAAATCTGAGGACCAGTCCTGCAACTAATCAACTAGCACCTGATAATTAATGTATATAATTTTCATGATTCTCTTATATATTTATTAGATAAAAACTCACATGATATACAGATAAAATAAAATATTTAACGTGTAAGATAATATCATTTATAATCATGGTTCATATAAATAGATTTTAGATTAAAATTCATTTTTAAATTATACGCATAATATGACTCGTGTAAGTGGATTGTAATTTATAATCTACGTTTAGTAATCCGTCGCAAGTATTTTGTATCGCAAGTTAAAAAAATATTAAATTGATAAATTATAATAAACAATATCTCTGCATGAAGATATTGATCTTAAATAAATTATATATTTCATATTAGGTAAAAAAAAGAATAAATATCAATCATTTTAAAAAAAATATATGTTTTGAGCTTTCATTCTTTTTACATTTTTAATAACTCTTTATGATGAATCAAATTTAAAATAAGATGTGCAAAATTTTAAAATTCAAATTATATATTATATAAAATAACTATTATGAAAACATGTATTAGATTATTACTTTTGTAATGTTATATATCATAAATTTTATGTTTCTTTTATATTTTTATTTAACTATTTTATAGTTTTTAATATTATTTAATATTTTATATAGTTACCATTTTAAAATAAGCTAATATGTTTGCATTTTTTTTATCTTCTTTAAGAAGTAAATAACTAATAACAAGAATTTTTATATTGATTTTTATTTCTACATTACCGCATGTCATGATCTCAATAAAAATTGACACGTGTCGAAATCTGGTGAGTTATAATTTTGCACGTGTTGCGTTCACGTCGAACGCGTTCAACTTTATATAATAAGATGTCAAACAAGAAAAAAAATGTATCTAAATGCAATTTTCAAAAATACCATTAAAATAAGTTTTTATTTCAAATGAAATATCATAAGTTTTATTTTCTGGAAAATATCATAAATATGGTGTTTTTCCAAAAATACCATATGCTAAACCTAAAGTTTAAGTCATTAAAACTAAACCCTAAAAAATAATTTAACGCTCTAAAATTAAAAAACAAAAAAACAAAATATTAAGCCCAATTCTAACATTTTTAGACATATAAAATTCACTTTTAATGTTTATGATATTTTGTGAGAAAAACCTATGAAGTAGTATAGTTGTCCATTTCAAAAAATGCAAGGTAGATTTGTTTACAAATATCTTTTGTTGTTATTTGAGGAAATTCCTCTTCTGTCTAAATTTATGTGAAGCCAAAATGTTTTTTCCAAAAAAAAACAAATGGATGATATTTCGGACATATTCACAATTATACAATTATGTTGTTTTAGAGGTTAACTTTTGTTTCGTTTTAACTGCCATTTTATATTTACATTGCAAATATTTGTAAAATTTTCCAATTTTATCTTTACTCTTTTAGCTTATTAAATAGACAAATCAAATAAAACAAAGTATTAAATAGGGGTAAAAAATAAAATTTACTCATTTTTTTAAAAATGTGTGAAGAAACCTTGAATGACATTTAAAAAACATCAGGGAGTCTTAGTGTATTTTTTAACAAACAATTTCTTAGGGCCTATAAGAAATATTATTCAAAAATGTAAAGAAGAAAAAAGTTTTGTTTATGTTTTTGCATTTATTGGTTTAAAAAGTATTTGGCAAGAATTGAAAAGTTGTGTCATGTGTGTGTTTTAATATCACATAAAAGTCATTTCAAGTTTCAACCACGAACACAAATATATTTCCTTTCCAAAAAGTTAAACCTTTCATCATGCTCCTGCTCAATCCTTAAGAATATTGACGTCTATGGGTTGAAAGTTGAAGCCATTATATAAAATATCAATATATAATATATAACTTTATATATATACATATATATATATATATATATCTGTGTGTGTGTATTATAGTAAGAAGAAGATATCAGTGTACTGGCAAACCGAATGTTTTTATTTATAAGAAAATAACAAAGCTACTCTCATACACAATACAACTCACAAAGAGGAGATTACATTTTATTTGCTTAACATTATTCAAACAACAATATATTTGGCTATCGACCACTTTTTAATTTAGATCTGCAATCTTAATTTTTAACAAAAGGGTAAATTTCATACCTAAAGTTACAACTCCCACCAACAACTCTTCCTCCTTCTTTAGCATCGCAACAGTTAGGAAGCTCCCCAATGATCCCATCCAAACACGCCTTACAAGTTTCACTCTTCAAGTCCCTCGTACACTGCACAAGCCCGTACAACTTCTTCTTCTCAAGATTCCTCTCGCCTGTCGCAAACAGCTTCTGGTTGTTTCCAGTGGTCGCTTTCTTTGCCAGCTCGGTTAAAAGGGCCTTCGTCTGTGTGTTAAACGATGCAGGATCACTCACGTTGTTGACGTTGTACAAATAGAACTTGTTCTCGTAATCGATCTTCCCGAAGAAATTTGTGGATGAATACTTGACAAGACAATTGTCATACCATATAATTCCCGCCTTGTTGTTTGGACATCTCTGACGTATCTATCACATAACAATAACATCATAAACAATCTACTAACTCGAGACTACAATACTAGTTCAAATTCAATATTTAAAATAATCTTATGTATGTCGACCAATTATCGATAGAATAGCCGTTTTAGTAGAAGTTATCAAATGATGTTAAAAATAAAGTAAAACTAATAAAAACCCCTCTCCTTCTCAAACCAAAAGTATTTTAAACACAAAATTTACATAATAATAATAATTTTGGATGAAGAATATAAAATAACACTTAGAAAACGTACCTATCTAAAATATTTTATGCGGTTTTTACATATCATTATGGTGTAAGCAAAAAAATTAGATATGGGTAAGTGTAACTATATGTAAATATATATGAGGCTACCTCGGGGATGGCAGTGGCGAGACAGGAGGCACAATCAGAGGAGGAGGCATCACCACGGCAGAGAGCTAAACCGTTGACGTTGTCTGGAGTCGTACCAATGGAGGAGGTGGCGAAACCAGTGGATGGAACTTTGTATGAGAGATTTGGAAAAAGACGGTTGAGGTTTGACTCGTACGTACTCTTCGATGTGAAGCTCCCTTCAATGTCGGAGCATTTGTGGTAGAGAAATGCATTGTTTTGGTTTTGGCACAAAACACTGTGTATACAGAGAAGTTGTATGGCTAAAGCCAAGATAGGAAACCAAACGATTTGTTTTGTTGAAGAGAATGAATACATTATTTCTGGGATTTTGATATGTTTTTTTTTTTGTAGATGTCTTTGATAGAAGAAGAGATGCGAGGTTAGAATACTTTTCTGGTGGCTGAATTATTTTGGACTTTGGGTGGTGATAACTTATTTATTTATTTAATCATTAGTATTCTAATTGTTGAAGTGTTCAATTTTGTACGATAAGGATTTTGAGCATTTTCCAAATCTTTTGAACAGAAAAAGTCAATTTTGTTGATTGGCTTCATTAGTTTATGGATTATATCAAAACATCGTTTCTTTGTCCATTTCGTTTGGTCAAATTTTTATTTTTATTTTCAGTTTCTAGAAGAAATTAGAAATGTAACGGAGGAGATACTTTGGTATTGCGGCGATGGGTAAGTCAACCAAAAAGTCAAAGTCTAGAAATTTGACTGAGTGAAACACTTTAAGATTCACGAAACTTAGACCATCTCTATTGGAGAATTTTTGGAGGGTTCCTAGCTCCCAAAACACGGATCCCACGTAAGAGTTGACTCTTAAAACTACTAAATAAGAGCCAATTCTTACACTGTTTACGCGGATCCCACGACACGTGACGGTCCAAGATTGGTCAGAATTTAATTTTTTTTTTAAAAAAAAAATCTGACAAAAAAAAAATTTAAGAACCTTTAACAAGGTTTTCCAATGGAGATGCCCTTATATACATGGCGCCGACCAGTACTATTTTTTTCAGATGAGTTTCCCAAACAATAATAAAAATTTCAACTATTGTTGAGATATTTATTATTAACTAAAACGACATGATTGAATATATTTTCTTTTGGTTAACAGGTTGAATTTATTGTTTGACAATTAAGGGGTGGTATTGGATGTTATATTTTAATTGAATTCATCGTAATTCAAAATCAAAGAGAAATACACAGTTATTCAATCATGTATTTGATGAAATACATTAAAATACGGTGTTATTGGTTTATGTATTTAAACAGTGTTTTTCCATTTACATTAAAATCACCTGTTATTCAAAATTTGTTGGTTTTTAGATCAAATAGTTTCGAGTGTATTTGATTAACTAAAACATGAAGAAACCAAATCATATCTATTTCATTGGTATTTGGAAAAGATTTTTTTATAAAAGATGAACAAAATAATTAATTATTGTTTTTCACATTTCTTTCACATTTGAAGATCTTTGAATTCTTCAAGGAATAATATCAATGGCGGTCGTTAGAACACGAAACAAGTTGTAGCTTCCGGTATATTCCAGATCAATACATGCGTCTCCACTTTCCATCGTCTTGTCAACACTCTCGGTAACCCAAAAGACACACCTGAGCTCCGAGATAAGCTGTAAATTTCTCAAAAAAGTTTGATAAAGTTGTGATAGAGGCACAAGGCAAGACCTCATATTGAACAGTTAGTGAAAGATACATCAGCTAAACTTTGGTTCTTGCGGAATCAAAAAGGTATGTTTATTATATAGAAAAAGTCTCGACTATTTTTCTTTTACCAGGATGGCTTCATTGGTTTGGTCTTGTCGTTGTAGACAAGAAATTGTTCATGCTTTTCTGTTATCGTGCTATCTGGTGATTATTTGTTTTTTTTTCTTCAGTTCTTAGTTCACTCTAGAACGATATTTGATCAGACAAAACTAGAGTCTTTGAGTTAAGACGAAATTAAAGGTTTTCTTTTGTATAATGGTGTGAGACTTGTTTAAATTTTTCAACTATAATATATATATTTTATTTGTGAAAAAAAGAAACAAATAAACGTATAATGGTTCAAGTAACAGACTTGTTGCCTAGATTTTCTCTTGAAAATCAAAGATACTAATTTAAAATTTTTCAAGTTTTATCTCAACACTTTAACAACTTTGTCTATATAAGTTGTAAAGGTTTCACAAGAACAATATAGCACAAAACAAAACAAAAAAAACTTGAAAAAGATGCACTAGATCTTCCTGCAACTAAAGTAAGTGTTCTTTTAG
>OVAN01002612.1:0-32641 GCA_900406275.1 Anastatica hierochuntica
TTAGAGACGAAACTCATTTCGTCGTTAAGTCGTCGTAAATTAACGACGAATATGCGACTTATTTTTAACATCGAATTTACGACGAAATTCTATCGTCGTCAACTTTACGACGAATTAACGACGATTTTTCTTTTGCGATGATCCATTAACGNTGTCGTTAATTCATCGTTAAGGACGTATACCGACGATTTAGCGACGATTTCGATCGTCGTTAAAAGTCTATTTTCTTGTAGTGATTGTGGTTTGGGCAGTACAGTTCTATGTCACGTTTGAACACCCCACACATTTGTACCAAGTTGTTGGAGGTTAAGGGTGAGTGATTATCTTCGTACAATTTGAAAGCTTGGATTGCGCTTCTTACATCACCTATGCAACAACAGAAGATACCTTGTGCTAGCGATGGATCAAGAGGGACAATTGATTTTAGAAGGGAAATATCCGCGTTGAGGTCGGCGTTTTGAGTTGCAAGGCGCAAAACTTCATACTAGATAGGCACGGGGTGTCCTGCTGCAAGGCATTTTTCAAAGAAATGCCTGAATCTACCCCCTTCCCTTATATCAACCCAGTCATCAACAATGGTGCGCAAGTTGCACTTCCTAAGAACTGTTTTACTATGCACGATATCGTAAGACCGTTTGCTCGCAATTATAAAAGGTCCAAGGCGCCACCATTGATCTTCATAAACTTTCTCAATGATCTTAGCAAGTATATCGTCTGGAAGGTGAGGAGACGATATTTTTTTCCACAATGTTGTAATGTGTTGGTTAAGGTTTGAACATATGTTGTTCTATATATTGGAACTAAATGTTATAAAGATATGGAAAATAAGTAGGTTGGTTCGATAAAGGTTTATTGCCATATTTAATGTTCTCCATTCAATGAGGACGGTAACTTCTAGTAATGATAGATGTCTTGTACATAGTTGCAAGCAAACCATTTATAGTTATTTGTCATATCAATCTTTACATGTGGCAAGTAAATCTGTAAATGTGGCAAATACAAACTTAGATAGGGAACATTTATAACACCTAACCATAAAAATCAATAATCAATTGTTTAACATCACGCCATCTACTATTAATGGTATCAAAATCTTCATTCCCAAGTGTAAAAAGCAGTTTCAAAAATTAATGCCTCATGAGGTTTTTGAACTTATCATTGAGCTTCTTGCGAAGCAGAATTTTCTTTATCTTGGTCCATTTACAGTGGCAGGAAAACAAGGTTACAACCTTGTTCACGTGAAGAACGTTTTGAAGAAGTGCAACCTCTACGCGGTTTTCAATGACAAAAGTCATATCTCTCCGTTTGGAAAGTACTGCGCATTTTTTGAAAAATGTCTCGTCCAAGGTAATGCCTAAGCAATTTTTTTCGAGGGTTTGCATCTTGAAATGAAAGGTGATGATCTTTATCGAAGTATACAAATGCTGGAAGCAAATGTTCCATAACACAAAGAATCAACATTAGCGTTAGCCGTCTTCTCTGTCTGTATTGGGGATGCAAGCAGAGGAAGCGAAGCTTTTCAATTGTATGCTGAACAACATGTAGGTTTGAGATCAGAGCTTTTCACGCAGCAAAGCGAGGAACTAATGTATCTCATATCGTGCTTCAATTCGCCGTACAACGACATGTATCATCAAATGTTCACCTTTCCAGACGACGATCATATATCGCTACCATCATGTGCTTATTATGTGCATAGCCCGAGTTTTGATCCTAGAAGATGAAACTACGAACTTTATTGGTTTGCACGTCTTATTTGAAGGATGCTTTAAGAACCTTTGTCGATTTATATTATATTTATTTCATGCTAGCTTTAATCATATGTATGATTTTCATGGGTAATTCAATATGTCTTGCCTTTCTTTGTATTTCGCTAATATTTTAATCAAATATTAAACTTTCAATGGGCATAACTGTACACTTTAATGGGTAACACTATATACTTTAACATGTCAACGTAAAATTGTGAAATTTAATACCTTTAACTTGTTGACTAGAAAGTAGTTGTTAACGAGGAGGGAGGGAGTTAACGTATATTAATTGAAAGAGCAATAAATTTTGGGTATAGCGTAGTAAGTACTAGTGGAAAATTGTAGTTTGAATGAGATCCAAATCGGGGACTCCTTAAGATAGGGAAAAGATGGAAGTGGATGAAGGGTCAGGCAATAGGCGAAAGAGCAAGGCGACTGAACTCCTTTTGTTTTGTCATTGTGGTTTGCCAGCAACGATTACTCAAACTTGGATGGACAAGAATCTTGGGCGTCAATTCTACGGATGTGAGAAATACAAGGTAGACGAGTCATATGTATATTGGTTTCTAGTTTTATTGTATCTTCATAAACTTACACTACAATCTTTGCGTTAGCATGGAGGTGATTGCAAATTCATTCGATGGTATGATGACGGAGAAACTATCAGTTGGAAAAAGGCAAAACTTATTGAAGCAAGAGACGAGATTTGAGAGAAGAACAAGGTAATTGCCCAAGTGAAGCAGACGATAGTTGAACTCTGTAATGAGTGAGGGAAAAAAGAACAAGCTGAAGAAGATATCATCGATCGCTTTCTTAATCTTTGATTTTGTCAGTGTAATTTTTGAGAATTTTATCAACGGTGTACAATCGACACGTACACCTCATGGTATAGGTGTACACTGTACGGTTATTGTTGTATACCTCCGTATAACAGGTGTATATGATTCTTTGTTAAACATTTCTCATTTTAATAGGTGTTAAAATTTGGTTTTCTGCATTTATGTAAATTAATTCAGTTATTCAATTCACATGTACACCGCCTACGATGTTTCTGGTGTACGATTATTGGTGTCCACCTAAGTGTACATAAAAATCATGGTTTACAATTACTGTTGTACACGTCGGTATGACTGGTGTATATGGTTCATTGTTAAACATGTCTCATTTTAATAGGTGTTAAAATTTTGTTTTTTGCATTTATCTAAATAAATTCAGTTAACCAATACATATGTACACCGCCTACAAAGATGTTGGTATACGATTATTGGTGCCCACCTAGTTGTACAGGAAAATCATGGTGTACATATCATAAATTAAAGGTGTACATCTTTATATGAAATGTTCTAAAGTTCATATATAATAATCAATAAACCAACAACCATGAGATTTAAATACTTTTAAAAATACATGATAAAAGGACTAATCCAATCATTGACACACGTCGCGTGCGGTTTGATAAAAGACACACTCGTTACAATATGGATCGTCGTAGACATAGTATTCATACACGCATTCAGGCCATTGAACCACACTATCGTTTGGGAACCTGAAGAACGTCCAATATGTTGGCAAACCGTTGGATGGAAACCAATCCAATTCCCACTTCAAACGGCACAAGCACAACCAATCTGTTCTGAGTTTAATGGGGCGTGGTTCTCAGCGTACATGTTGAAACATTCACTTGCTGCAGAAGGATTGCCAAGACAAACATGAAAGATACCTAATGCAAGAACGGAGTCCTTGTCGAACGGTGTGTTAACTTCCAAGAGATTGGCAGCTCAAATAAGTCGCAACCGTGAGTTGCAAGCCGTAGAGATTTGTAGTACACAAAGCTTGTGTTACGAGCATCCAAACATTTCTCAAAGAAGAACCGCCATTTGGATTCCGGATGACTGGCGATCCAATTGTAACAAACATCATACCAGCTGCATGTACTAAACACTTCCTGATTTTGAACAAGTCAATAACTCCCATTACCCGCGAAAACAAATGGTTGGAGGCTTTCAGCAGATTCCTCAACCACAATTGTTATAATTTTATGCAAAATATTGTCAGGTAAATCAGGCATTGTTGTCATATCTTCCTTTATAATCTTATTATGTTTGATAAACGATTTACTTGATAGAATGGTATGTGTTTATAAATGCATTGGGAAATTAGTTGAATATTGAGGTTAGATGACGTTTAATGGTGATCAAACTTTTGAGTTTAATGTCATGCACCACCATATTTACATGTAGAAAATAATCAGCAATTACAATTTACTACAAATACTTATCACCCCCTTGTCTTGTCAAAATTGACTACTCCTTCATTTACTGCTGAACGATTTCCAATATAACGTTTAAATTTTAAATAAAAGAATTTATATAATTTTATATAATATCAAATTATAAATTACACCTAACTATTAACAATAATTACTTACCACCACCCTTGCATTGTCATAATTTACTATTCATCAATTTTGCATTCATTAATTTACCATCCATTTACTCATAAATAATTTCCAATAATGTATAGACGTAATATAGCATCCCCATATAACTTCTGAAACCGTCGTTAATACAATGACTTTGGAAATTGTCGTACCTTATAATACAATTAACTAAATATTCGTGCCTCTTCATTTTCATGCATCATAAAGAAATATGCCTACAAAGTAGGCATTAGTGGAAGATTTTCATGGACTTCTTCATCATTTTCAGGCCTACAAAGATGAAGAGCATTAGTGGAAGCTCAAAAGTAAGAATCAATGGCTCAAACTTAGGGATCAAAATACAAAATATTTCTTCTTGCAGACCAAACGAAGACAAGATAAAAATAGGATCCTTGCAACAGAGGGCGATGATGGACATATATACAGAGGAGATGATGAAATCGCTCAAGTAGTAACCAATTATTTCTCTTCCTTGTTTACGGAAGGCCCAATTTCCTCACCTGTTATGACTAAGGCTTTTGAAGGCTTCTTTACTGGAGTTACTGAGGATATGAATACCAACCTTACAACTCCAATTTCAGAAGTGGAAATTAAAAACGCTATCTTCGGTATTGGCGCAAAAAAGCATCGGGGCCAGACGGTTTCTCGGCAGATTTTACCAACAATTCTGGATAGATTTGAAGGATGACATTATTAAAGAAGTCCATGAATTTTTCTGGACAAACATAATGCCCAGTCAACGCAACCATACAAATATTTGTTTACTACCCCAAAAGAGCTACCTTTAAAGATGTCTGATTTCCGACCCATTACGCTCTGCAATGTTAGGTACAAAATAGTGTCTAAAATCCTTATCAATCGGTTAAAGACGCATCTTATGATCAGAGAATCAGGTCTCCTTCATTCACAATAAAAACATTATGGAGAATGTGATCATTACACATGAGGTACTTCATTCTCTCAAATCTAGGAAGCGATGGGCAAAATCCTACATGGAAATTAAAACCGACATCACAAAGGCTTACGACATATTAGAATGGTCATTCCTACATCACACTTTGGAAGCCTTGGGTTTTTTGACACAATGGATTCAATGGGTTATGTCATGCGTGGAATCGGTCTCTTTTTTGGTTCTCATCAACGGTTCCCCTCATGGCAATATTACACCAGAGCGCGGTATCCGCCAAAGAGATCCCTTATCTCCCTACCTCTTCATCTTGTGTGTTGAAGTACTTACGCACATGTTAGCTTCAAGAGGAACTAGTAACAAGCTAAAAGGAATCATACTTAGCAACACCAGACCTACGCTACACAACTTGATGTTTGCAGATGATGTATTGTTCTTTTTTCATGTGCATCCTAAATCGTGCAAGACAATCATGGAGACCCTATGACTTTATGAACAAATCTCAGGTCAATTAGTTAATCTAAATAAATCTGCCATAACGTTTGGGTCAAGAGTAACAAATCGGATCAAGACAAAGTTAAGACACATTCTCAATATCCACACGATAGGGCAATGGAAAATATATTGGCTTACCGGAACAACTCGGTCTCAAAAAGAAAGATATATTCAAAGACATTGTTGAGATGGTGCAACGAAGATCAAGTAAATGGACCACCAAATTCTTATCAGAAGCGGGAAAGAAGATTCTTATCAAAACAGTTGCTCTTGCATTAACGGTTTATACTATGAATTATTTCAAATTACCACAAGGTATATATGATGAAATCGAGTACACCCTAGCTAAGTTTTGGTGGAGAAAAAGTCCGGAAAAATAAGGCATGCATTGGTTTTCTTGAAAACGATTAGGACTTCCCAAACTCGAAGGAGGGATATGGTTCTGCAACCTGGAAAACTTTAACATAGCCATGCGCGGTAAATAGGTTTGGCGCATCCTACATCAACCAAAATGTCTTGTCACAAGAGTTCTTAGAGAAAGATACTTCTTAGAAACTTCAACTTTACATGCTAGTATTGGTTCTAAACCTTCCTTTGTTTGGAGATCTCTTATGGAAGGTCGTGACTTACTTAAGGGGGGGAATGATAGTTCTCATTGGGAATGGCAAAAATACCTCTGTGAGGACTGATAATTGGCTACCTCTTCATCCTCTGAGACCACCACAACGCCATGAAGGAACTCCAATATCGGTGTCAACGGTCTCAGAGTTATTAAAACCTGATCAAATGTGTTTGGATGTGGAAAAGATAACAACTCATGTAGCTCCTGAGGATGTCGACATTATCACCTCTTTACGTTTGAGTTCATTCCCGAATTTCGGCTTGGAGGACTGGTCATGTACAGATGATGGAATATATACTGTTAAATCAGCTTCCAAGCTAACTTCTAACCTCGCGGCGACACCAGTTTTGGCTATTCCAGGTAATGTTGACTTAAAAAGGAAAATGTGGACAAGTTCAATCTCCCCAAAACTTAAACACTTTCTTTGGCGCACTCTATCTGCTTCCCTTCCTGTTGGGTCTACTTTGAAGCATCGACATATATCCTTGGATACCATGTGTAATAGGTGTTGGCAGTACGAAGAGAGTTACAATTATTTGTTTTTCATATTTAGTTATGTACAGGTGATATGATGTGGAGTCCAAGTAGCAAATTCAATGGTTACAAACCCCCATATCAGCTTTGAAAATAAGCTTGTAGCAATCGTAAATGATCTATCAAATGGCTTGATACCATCTTTATCAAGACATCATCCAATATGGGTTCTTTGATGAATTTGGAAGAGTCAGAACATGTTGGTATATCAAAAGAAACAAGCACTTGGGAAAGTGATTTGAGATTGGCCACACAAGATGCGGAAGATATCTTGGATTCTTGAACCACGGTCGCACCGTTATCTATTCAAAAGTGTCAAGGAACAAAGTGGAGAGCACCTGAGATTGGATTCGTCAAATGTAATTTTGATGCTGGTATGCAAAATCATCATCGTGGCATAGCAAGCTGGGTTGTGAGGGATGAGGAAGGTTATTATTTGGAATCAGGACACGCGAAAGGGGCACTTTGTAATGAGGCACTTGAAGCTGAGTTTCAAGCTTTGTTAATTTCTCTCCAACAACTATGGAGTAAAGGTTATAGACGCATCATCTTTGAAGGAGATAACATGAAGCTTATCCAAGTTGTGCAGGGTACGAAACAATGCCTCACTATCCACAACCTCATTCGAGACATCAATGAATGGATGTGTAAATTTGATGAAGCGAAACTTCGCTGGATAAATAGGGAGGCAAATAAAGTAGCGGATTGCCTTGCAAAACTCCCGTTCCGTGTTCATATCTCTTTCGAATCATTTTTCTTTATTCCAAGAGGTATAACTCAGTTCCTGTTTGAGGATACAATCGTCGTTGACAAAAAAACATAATTGTTTTTTTAAATAAACATTACATTTAATTTATATAAATTTAATGCTTAGATGATCCACCAGTTCTTTAATTTTTTTGGTGGTTACTCATTGGATTCGACTTTGGGATTCGGAGGGTCATCACCACCACCATCGCCGTCATCGTCGTCGCCAACATCATCGTCATTGTCGTCATATTAATTATCGACATTGTCATCATCGTCATCATCATCATCATCATCGTCGTCGTCGTCGTCATCTTCATCATCTTCTTCTTTGTCTTCTATTTCATAATCACTAAACATATCTTTAGGATCACCTTTCTTCTGCTTTACACCTTGATCGCTTGACCATTCATCACTATCGTAACCGTGTACTCTATCATTCGAGCCGGACTCTTCGCTTGAACCATTTTATACATGCAAGTCTTTGTCTATGTTCTTCATTCTTACCTTTGTAAAACAAAATCACAAAACAAAATGGAAACAAAAAGAGATATATTAGCAAAGTCTTACGACTGGATCCTAAAATAAAAAATAAAAACTTAAACTGGTGAATATATTTATATAGAAAGTTATATGTTCATGCAAATGGGTAAAAATCGAAGAGTCATGAAATATTAAACCACCCAATAATTGTGCCTCTTCATTTTCATGCGTCTTAAAATAATATGACACCTCTTCATACACACGTCGTAACCGTTCTATCTTCTATAAATAAACATCCCTCCAATAGACACAACAATTACTTCCATTCTCAATACATGACATCTCTTGACCATCTACAAAAAGACCTTATTGTAGAGATCTTTTCATGTGTTGGATCTTCTTCTTTACATGATATTCACAATCTTCAACTTGTTTCGAATTTTTTTCGAAACCTTTGCAACGAGGCATATGTTTTCCAAAGACTCACCCTCGACGAGATCCCTCTTATCCCATGGGTGATCACAACCGTGAAAAATTTTCACGCTTTTTAAGAGATGTCGAGAGAATGGAAATCCGGAGGCTTTATACTTATCGATTATTTTCATCTGCATCCAAAAGCAAAAGGATACAAGGGGATTGATTATTTGGCTAAAGCTGCGAAAAGCAGAAATAAAGAGGCAAAGTACGTCTTTTGAATGATCTTGATATGTGTTGGGTGTTGGTGCAAAACAAAACTTGAAGGCTAAAAAATTTTGTCTTCTTTTTTCAAACCTTCAATGTTAAGTACGATCAAGGAGGTGAAATCAATTAAGAAAATCGTTAGAGCTAAGATTATGTGTCGCGGCACACCGGCGATGAAACAACTACAAAGAAGATACGTTCGCAACAACTACACATGTGACGATGGCACTAAGACGTTCTTGTCAAAAAATTACCGTTCAAGCGGATTTTCACAAGCCAATGACATTGATACATTTTTTTTGTAACATTTGTTTTTGGGATTGTGAAGTCACACTTTTCTTTGATGGTGTTTAACCATTATCTACTAAATCAACGACTTATGTAATTTTTACACAAGTTTATTTCTCTATATTCTTATAACTTTTTAATGATTCTTTTGCATTTCCTCCATACACCATGGTCATGAGTTTATTCTTTTTGAAATTAGTTAATTAGAAAAAATAAATTTTCCATCAATTTTATTGTTTTGTTATACAAACCAACAAACCTAACGTTAAACACAAGCTAGTTACACAACAAAAAAAATCAAAAATCAATTGTCAACAACCTTCGCATTACCGACGAATTCAACATAGCAATCCATTGCATATTTATTCCGGAAATCGTCCACATCTTTGTCGGTAAGATATCCCATTTCATGTACACCTTCATCAACAACATGCATCTCTAAAAAATTGGCAGCACATGGTCTACAATCCCCAGTTCTTAGATTTTGGTAAAGTCCTTATGGTCTCTTCCATGTGTACGGCGTCGTTGACAAGGAATAAGCCACTCCCCGTGGCAAGTACCTTTTCAACACCCAATGTAACGCCTCAAGATATGGCTCCATGAGCAGCTCAACCTCTGAATCATCAGTGTGCTCAATGTAGGAGTCTAATATCTCAACTTCCTATAGACGCAAATTTATAACTAGTCCAACCCAGTGCTTCTCTTTTCAATTCATCGATATGTATTCCATGTCCACATTCTTCAGAAATTCTGTTTTCAAGTTTATGACTTTACTATTCCCCATGACGAAGGTCTTCACGTTGCTACCTCAATCAAAACTAGCCTTGTCAGTGCACGCTTTCAATGACACGTATCTTGATGCGACAAGAGTAATAGAGGAGGTGTCTACCATTGTTGTACTTCCAAACATAACAAAATGTTATCGCCGCCTCCATATCATTGACATGATTACTTGCATATGCTAAAGTGAATGCGAATAAGAGAAGGTGTTAAAAGCATAAGCACAAGATGGCATACATTTTATGGAAGGAAATAACCATGGTGTACACGAATATAAGGCAAAATTACAAGGGTGTACACGGAAAGCATGTAATACGTCAGTAGTGACCCACTGGTTTTTTTTGGCAATCATCAAAAAGAATGTATTGTCGACTTGGTGGACGGTGACGAGCGTGAAAGACTTGTGGTTGACAAAAATGAGAATTTCTAAACATATATTGTCGAACACAAAGAGGATGAAATACATTAACTTAGTATGGATACTCACCGTGCCACCGAGTTCTTTAGGATCTAAGCAAATATGTTGGATTCATCTATGTCAATCGTATCCACCAGCTTGTACGCTGCTTTCTTGTTACTTTTGAACAGCTCATTCATCCATTAGTCTGGGATGATAACACCGCCTAGTTTATCAGACCTTTTTTGTATGCGCTTCATAACGCATTTTTTGGTCTTCAGGATCGGTGTCTCATAATCTTTGGAATCATTCCCCGCTTCCCTCTGCATAAAAGATTAATTTAGCAATAATTACACTTTAGATTTAGATTTCAATCGCGGGTATAGTACATAACCTCAACATCCGGATTGACGAATGACAGTGGGCGAGGATAAAAAACCAATTCCATGTTTTTTGGCACCTCTGCCTCATTGATCATGCGCTTTCCTAAATCAAAAATATGTACTGCATCCCCATCATCCCCTTCAACCTAAGTTAAGTGAAAACAACTATTAAGTAGGCATACTCTTCTTGTGTACACTGAGTTTTTTTCCCACCGTACACCTATGCTTCACAACAAACTCTAAATAATGGTACCGCTTTTCCTATTGTTCTTTGAACGTCTGAACCACTAATTTCTTGACTATCAGATACATCATACCATTTGTCCTAACACGAACACGACATAGACTAAAATATTTGTAGAGCATATGGTGTAGACATGAAGAAGGATGACTAGTGTATAAAAAACGAGGTATACATATCAATATTACCTCTTCATCAGTAGTCCTTTCCTTGCCTAACCCAATAACATCTTCTCTGATTGCTCCATCATCCGCCGCGACCTAAGAAAATTTAACACACCCCATCAAATAGGTGTACACCTTTGCGGTGTAAGCATTAACCAAAAAACGATACTATCAACGACCGTACACCTGTTGTACACGACACATTATACAAAGCGATACCTCTTTGCATGTGTTCCTTCAGCTTTCTGATCCTTTTCTCTCTTGTTAATCATCAACATCTTCTTCCACCTACCACATCATCAACCCAGTTCTCTTTTAGATTTACGTACACCATGTGTACAACAAATATAAAGGTGTACACCATTTGTACACCAACTGTACCAAACTCTAACATGTGATGTTACCTCTATGTCTTTAACCATGCTTCCCGAAGTCCCTCCTCTATCAATAGATACTGGCTTCTAACCATCATCCCGCATCTGCCTTAATTGGAGGCCTAGGTGGATGTCTAGGTGGAGCAGGGGTCGATGAGGTGGATGGCGCACCCTTCTACTGATGTGGTCTGGAGTACGTGTAGAAGCAGTAAGAGAAACATGCTTGTTAGATGTGAGCTCATGACGTGGTCTTCATCCTCCATCTGAGGGCTTTGGTTACGGGGGTGGCATGACATTAGTTGTTGCTTGCACACTAATTTCTCCATCTCCGCCTGCAAAATCACCTGGTACAAATTTTTGCCCCTGCCGCATCAGTCCCAACATATAGGACACTTCCTCGTCCTCAACATCGTCTTCCCAGTGCTCACCCTCCAAAGACACATCGAAGTGCACATCCAACTGATTAAAATAAGCAAATCAGACATAGGCTTAGTTCTCGATATGAGCACAATCTAAAAACGTATGGTGTACACGAATGAGCAGAAACAAGTTAAAAATAGGATGCATCAGAAGTTACCTGAGGATCCACCTCAACTTCTATTATTTCCTAAAGAAGCAAGTTTCCACCTGCATATTTGCAGGCTTTGGGATTCTCTAGAAAGGAGGTTGTTTTCTCTTCTCCTGGAACCTTTTGAGGCAAAAGAGGGATGCATTCGAAAGCCATTAATTGGAGGGCTAGAGGGAAACCATAGCAAGTGCTTGTTTGCTATTTGAGCCTGTTGTGCCACTCAACCAATGAATTTTGCACATCTGCAGAGATTGGTGGAGGACCAAAACAAGATAGTGTTTTTTTTTAAACTTTCTCTTCCCCATAGATACTTAAGGAAGAAGGCGATATCAAAGAGCATCTCAACATATTTTGTAGTGACTTTCAACTTTTTGTTGCACATTAGAACACAATCAACAACCCCAATAAGTGAAAGAGGCAACCTCTTCCACTCTTGCAAATCTGGATCCTTAAGCATTCCAAGAACTTGTTCAACTGATACATCTTCTGCCGAACAATATATATCATTCCACATCGTGGATGGTGATTTAGAGCCGAATTCGGTGGGTGTCGGAGGTATCATACCACATTCTAAACCCGTTATTGCACCAAATTCAGGAAGATAGAATCATAACATATGAGACCCGAATAAAGTTCACATCTCGTACTTCTTCTTGGTGAAAGTTTTCAAAAGAGGAGGCCGTGTATGAGCTTTTCCGAGTTATTGCAACGCGAAATTGGTAATTGGGACAATTTACCAAACTGAGAACCAAACACAACTCTGAGTTCATAGTGTCCCTGCAAAGCCTCTGCAATAGAGGCAATGACATTAACCTTCAAATATATGTTCAAACGAGGTCTTGTAGGATAGCATCTGTGACGGAAAAGCCTATCCGAAAGTTTAGTGGAGTGCCCAGAGGTAGAGGTCGTCATTCCTGCAATTTGCACAAAAAATTGCCCAGATTACGCAAGTTGAATTAAATTGTAACATGCACTAAACACTTTTACACTTGCACAGATCTATGGACAGAGAATTTCAGAAGCAGTTGCAGAGATCTAAGCCCAAATCAATTTAGTTACCTTCTCCTCTGCTCGTGGCTGCTCCGTCACGACCACTGTGCCTCCCCATTTCCTCTATTGTCCAATCTTCAAGGGCTCTCGATGTTTACTGCTTGCAATCGCAATGGCAAATCGGTCGATTTGAGGGCAATTCTGATTTTTCTTCTCTAAGAACGAAATCAATTCCCTTTTCCGAAAAACGTATACATAAAAGAAATGTATTAATACAGTTAACCGTACTTTTAGAGATTTACATGAAAGGTCACATATTTACCTGGGTATAATTTTTTAAAACATTATCGATAACTGTAATGGCAATTCCGTTATTACAAATCATACGAAAGGTGGGATGGACAAATAAAAATTTATCTTACCTACTTTTCTAATAAAAACTTGAAGTTACAAACTTTGACAATTATAAACTTGAAGACTACCCACTCCTTAAGTTTCTCTTTTAAAAAAGCAAAACCAAAGAAACCAAAGATAACAAATGAAGTAAATGATAGAATACACCCGCTTCTTCAGAAATGAGCTTTAATCAATTCGCGACCTCATCTTTGAGCTCATGACCACATCATAAAATAATCTAAATATAAGAGATTGATAAGGTCTTACATTACCAGACTATCATCAAAAAGAGATTGATTTTACGTTATACATTACATTTTCTTAGATTTTACTTAAGCTTACTCATTTTCATGTACTTTTACTTATGAATTTTCTCATGAGCAAATAAAATCTAGTGACACTGCATGAGCAAAGAAAGTCTAAATACAGATAAGATTATCAAGAAACCAACTTACAATTTTTAGAAGACACATACGTAAAAATATGAATCTATGTGTACAAATAACTATATGTCTACAGAGGGAAGTACAATTTGATGTTAGCGCTCATATTATTTGAGAACCAAACAGTAATCATAAATTGAGTTTATGAGATGAATTCACGATTAAAAATCGTTTAGTAGCAATGTAGCATAATGAAATCTGATTTTCATATGGCATCATCATCAACCACTGAAAAATACTGAATTAAAATTGTACTCAAATACGCTTTGTGAAACATGTATCAGTTCTAAAAGGATCCTACAAATGTGAGAAGACGAAAAACAGTTCAATATGAGAAGTTACGAGAAATTTCAATAATATACAAAAACAAGAAACATTGTCTCACCTACTTGTCGGATACATAAGAGCAAACATATTAAAAAAAATTTGAGCAAGAACAAAAATGCTAAAATTTCGCCAAAAGATAATCAAATTTTATATTCTTCAAATATTTAATCTAAACACATCGAATATTTTATCATATATATACACTCTCATCACTTCTATATCAAATTTATCCGAAAGTGTGAAAAAGACTCATCTTATTATACATCTAAAATAGTTCGATATAAAATGTTAAAATCTATTGAAAAGAATATTAGAAAATAGCAAAACTTTTACAATATTATTGACCAATAATACAAAACAAATTAACTATTTTTATTTTTTTATGGGAAACTTTTAATAACATCGAGTAACATACACTTGAAAATATGACAAAATTAAGTCTATTGGTTTAGACTAAAATGTCGAGAAAAATAATTACAAAACAAATTCTATATTTGATAATATATAACAGAAAAATAGTTGTTATTGATCTCATCCTCTCTAAGAAACCATAAGATTCTCCGACGCAATTATGGAACTCCCAGGTAAATATGTGACCTTTCATGTAAATCTCTAAATTGAGATCTAAGGGATAAACCAAAAAGAAAAAAACCATTAGCCTGGATTGTTTATACGAAAAAAGAAATCAAATTGTTGAATCTGAAGTTAGGCGGAGATGAAGAAATTGTCGCATCTCGACTATAAATTCAACGTCAGGGAAATTCAAGATGGATAAATCTATTAACTTTCATCATACACGGTGGCAATCCTCCATTGCCAAGCTTGGTTTTGGGTCACTATTCTTCATCGGATTGATCTTCATCTCCTTCTACCGATCTATGATTTCCAATCCCGCTTCCTCCCATCCCCGTCTCTCTCTTCACACCTACACTTGGGGCAAACCTGACTAGGAGAAACGGATGAGATCCTCCGCCTGAGTTTGTACCCGTCACGAATCTCGATTCTTGTCACAGGAGCCGCTAGATTAGTCGGAACTCTCATCTTAGCCACTATGAAACGCCGCGGCGACGGTGTTCTAGGGCCTGACATCTTCAAAAACGTCTTTGAAGAAGTCCAGGCAAGCCCTCTTAGATCAGATGGGAGTGTTTTAAGAATCGAGGATACGATCTTGACCAAATTCTTTATGACCTTTATACAATAACGAGGACTCACTTAACACTTAGTATATTTTCCTTTTCCAAATTTGTTTAAGTCCTTTTAAGTTTAAGCTCGACAGTTATAAATGAGAGTCGAAGTCGGATTACACACGACTTAGGTAACTTAGGATCTCACAATACACGTTTAATGCTCGGCACTGGACCGAAGCTTTGAAAAGATGTTTATTGATTTGACAGTTGCAATTGTGTTTATTCACTACAAAGTTCTTTTTAAAGGTTTCTCTCTCTAATTGTTTGACCCCTTTACTTAATGAACCTTAATTGCTATTTATAGTCGTTCAAAAGTCTACAATAATCAGACATAATTATGACTTCTACCGAGGTAGAATCCACTTGTCAAGCTGAGCTCTTATTTCACTTGTGCCCTGCATGCAGAGGTAGAAAGTGGTGCCGAAGCCATTGCATTTATTACGCGTGTCCTTCTAGCAGTGGAGGTTGCCGAGGAAGTGGAGTGCATTTAATGTGGGGATGCCTCCTCATTGGATCTCATTAAATGTTGTTTGCCACTTCCAGTTTCTTCCTAGGCCGAGGAGCTTAACTTGGGGGCCTGACACTTAGCCAAATTTTGATAAATTTCTAATAGGCTTTTCTTTCTTTGTTGGGTCCGTTAAGACTTTTGATGGGTTGGCACCAATTGTGCCGAGCCCAAGCTCATCAGTTCCCCCCCCCCCCCCCCCCCNGACTAGTACACGTGTCGCCGAGTGACTGGTTTTAAGATGTGGTAAAAGTCGTGATGGGCCCACGCGCCAAGCTTTAGGGCGAGTGGATGTTTGCTTCGAGGCAGTTCGTAGATCAACATTACAACTTTAGACTCTTCGCCTCCTCCTTGTCTTCTATAAATATTCCTTCATTCTCTCATTTCCTCATTTCTTCATTTTTCTCCAGTTGCAAAAGGTAAACTCTCTCTCTCTCTTCTTTCTCTCTCTAACTTTTCTCTTCATTTTTCCTTTAACCGTACCCAGTTTCCGGCGATGTCGGTTGTTTCTGTTTTATCACGATCTTTGGCTGGGTCCTCGACGACCAAGGTCTCTGAAGAAAGAATCTCTTCAAACAACAAGACTTCAACTTATGTTACTGATTCTGATCACTTCTCGGAAAGATGGAAGTTGATCCACGCTAACTTGGAGAGAAGAGGAGACGAGACTGTTGGGACAGTACCTGAGGAAGAAATGGCAAATGTCGAGTCTGCTGCCCCAAGAGAACATCCCCAAACACTTCCTGGTTCAAACCACGGTGTCGATGCTTCAACTTCTTCTTACATTTGTCCAGAGTATTATGTTGACACTTGGCAGCCACCCAAGAAAGAAAAAGGTACCGACCCCAAAGAAGGAAAAGCCGAGAAGAAAACTCGTCTTCTAAGGTTGATTTGAAAAACCTTGTCCTCGGCTGAGAGCCTTGATATTACCTTTCCTTGGCGTCATTCAACTTCTAGCCTTGAACTTAGAGTTCCCGAGGAGCAAAAGCGGCCGTGGACATGTCCAAAAGAGTGGACTTACCTTTAAGAATCTTATTTCAGATTTGGTGGGCTTTGGTTCCCTCTTCCTCAACTCTTTACCGACTTCTGTCGGGTTAGAAATATTGCTCACAGTCAGGTGATGATCTCGGTTGTGCGCAATATGGTTAGCATTTTTGTCATGGGTAGTGAAGTTGGCATTGACGTTACCCGAAAATTTTTTGATGAGTTTGTCCGTATTGGAAGAAATGCAACTCTGGTCGGGACTTTCTATGCCAACTTCAAAAGGAAGATAATCATCGTGGAAACCTCTAAAGCCCAGAAGTGGCACACACACTACTTCTTTGTGAAGATAAATAAAACTTCGATTTTCGACTATGACAGAAACTACCGACAATGCTCGAATCCATCTCCTGGTAGCAATTTGGACTGATTTCCTTAGTGAAAATTTAATACTCTTTTAACTTTAGTTGTTGTGTCTTTTCTTTTTTTGGAGTCAAAATTTTCCCCCTCCGAGGTTTCACTCCTGAGTTTGCCGAGAACATTAAACGTATTCAGCAGCTAGGTATTCAGAACTGGCCTGAAATTCACATCAAAAGACTTGAAAGAAGCCTTAACCGTATTTCTGATGGTAAGTGACTCATCTTATTTTTAATCAACAACTTAGCAAGAATTTACCTTCTCGGCATATTGATTTATAACAATTTCTCTTTAGAGCCTCTCCAACCAAACACAGAGCCAGAATGGGCAAAGTCTCTACCACTCTTCACAAAATCCCAGAAAAACCAAGGAAAAACGAGAATCCTACCGAGAAGCCTCCAAAGAAGGATGCCAAGAAGGCTGCTCGTGAATCTTCCAAACAACTTGCGCCAAGCAAGCAAGCTCCCCCCCCAACAAAGTCCCTTCCAAGCCTTTGGAAAATAATACCTCCAAGCCTCCAGCGAAGACCAAAACCACGGTTGTCACTCCTCTGTCAATTGTCCCGGCTGGGAACCCTACCGAGAAGACCACTGAGGTAAATCCTGAAGGCCATGACTGGCCCGAGGATCAACTGGCCTTGATGAGACTCGAGCAAACTCCCCAGGAGAAGGATACTGAGATTTCCGGGGATAACGAAACTTTAGCTCAGCGCCAATTAAAGAGACTTGTGCCTGAATTTGCCAAGGGAGCAAAGTATAAGGAGAAAAAGAAGAAAAATTTCCAACACTCTAACTCTCCTCACATTCAAACTGAGGTTTCTGCTGTCGAGGACCTTCAATCTGTGGCCTTTCACTCCCAACAAGATCTTCCTACTACTGGGAGAGTAACTATCAAACTCAAAAGTCCTAGACTGGTGGAAGATGCCGCTAAGTGTGCTTCTCTTTTTAGGCAGATCAACACCTTCGAGACCGCAATAACCCCCGCCGAGAAGCTTCACTCTCATATCTCTTCAAAAAGATGTCAAAGTCTTTCACTGAGGTAACACACTTTCCCCCAAAGAATTTTTTTCCACTCATCTTCAAACTCTTTTTTTAAACTTATGTGACAACTTTAATTTCAAAGGCGAGAACAGTGTTGTCGAGGCTTACGTAACTTAGTTCAGGAGATGAAGGAGATGGAGTTGGCCTTTGAAAAAGAGGCAGAGAAAAATGGTGAAATTTGCGGTTATGACCGA
This sequence comes from Anastatica hierochuntica, assembly GCA_900406275.1. Taxonomy (NCBI): domain Eukaryota; kingdom Viridiplantae; phylum Streptophyta; class Magnoliopsida; order Brassicales; family Brassicaceae; genus Anastatica; species Anastatica hierochuntica. The sequence continues at coordinate 18,336 of OVAN01002612.1, forward strand.
GAAGAATAAAGCTGGAGAGCTAAGGAAGGAAGTTGTCGAACTTTAGAAGCAACTGGTTGAAGCACAGCAATTCAGATCCGAGGACGGGAAGTAGTTTGAAGTTGCTGAAATGGTTTGGAGGACCGAGAAAAAGAACCTGGAAATTATGCTGGCCGGAGAGTAGGAGAGGCTGCGGAAGAGCTGAACTCAGGAAGTGGCCAATGAGCGCAAGAAAGTGCTTTCAGTTCTCTTTGCTCGGTACGAGGCCTCTCTTCTCAAGGCGAAACGCTTCAGAGATGAAGCCAAAGCTGCCGAGGACCAGATGGTCATTTTGGCTAAGTATGAAGCTGAGCTGGATCTTCTAGGATTTCTCAAGAATGAGTATGCCTACAACCCACCTGCAGATGATGTTGCCGAGATGCAAGAAGGCATGACAGTGCAGAAGGAGCTCATTGAACAAATGGATGTAGTAGATCTTAGCGATATCGACCTCGATTTGCATCGTCTTTCCGATGAGGCGTTGCTTGGACAATATGGGAGCAACCGAGGATCTCTGTCCTCGGTCGATACTGCTGGACTAAGGTCGGAAGCCTCCAATATTCAAGAGCTATGAACCCCTGACCTCTTTAGTTGACTTTTTTTATTTAACGGATCTTTTAGTGTTCTTGTTGTTTGTTTCCTTCCTTTTTTATGACATTTGTTTAGTCGAAGCCGCTTGTGGCTCGATTTCTTTGAACCATATTTTTAATGAATGGATCTCCCTGTATGCTTTCATCAAAGTCTCCATTTCCTTATACTTTCCGTAGAAATTTTTTTTGAAAACTTTGTTAACCAAAGATAGCAACTTCTCGAAAAAGAAGCTCGGCTTGTCTGCGAGAACATACTCGACTTTATACGTAATGGAATCAATTGGGCCACATAGACTTTTTAGTTAGTTAAGCATGAAAGCTAAACAGACAACTTAGTCATTCAGATGATCAATCTGCCTGTTTTTGGGAAACAGATGTTGCGAGGAAGACTTTGGCTTTTAGATGGGTCAATTGGGCCATCATCTGACTGTTAGTAAAACTAAATTCAGCTGAGTTCAAGAGGAACATACTTTGCGAGTGTGAACTCAGCTTTAAGATAGTGGAATCAATTGACCACTTTGTTTTAGTACTAAGTCTTTTGAAAAAGTTCATAGACTTTTTATCTTTTATATAAGTACAGCTGGACCTCTGTGAGGCTGCTTAAGTATCCTCGAAGGGAATCAAGCCAATCGTAGTTCAATTACAATATATTACATGATACGAGGATGGATCCTCGGTTTTTTAGTGCTCGGTATAGAGCCGAGGCTTTCTGAGGAAGCTAGTAGTTGAATTGCTTGAGGTTGATAGCATTCCATGAATGTAGCACTTTGTCACCATTCATTTGAAGCAGCTCATAAACACCTGGCTTGACGATCTTGGAGACGATGTAGGGACCTTCCCAGTTAGCTCCGAGCTTAGTGATAGGACGTTCGGCCGTATTCTCGAAAGCCCTTCTCGGAACCAAATCACCTTCTACAAAACGCCGATATCTGACCTTGGAGTTATAATACTTGGCAACTCGATGTTTGATAATTCTGAACACGAAGCAGAGCTTGATCTCGAATTTCCTCAGCTTGGTCAAGATCTTCTCTCATCATCTGATCATTTAAGTTGATGTTGAGTGCTAGAATAGACCGATGAAGGCTTAAAATAGAAACCTCGATTGGGGCCATTGCTTCCATACTGTGAGCCAAAGAAAATGGAGTTTGATCAGTTGCAGTTCGAGAAGTTGTCCGATGAGACCAAAGTACACCATCTAATTCATCTATCCACAAACCCTTTTTTGCTTCTAACCACTTCTTAAGACAATCCAGAATGATGCAATTTATTGCATCTGCCTGACCATTGCCTTGTGGATACCTCAGATTTGATTTGTTGAGTCTAATCCTCCATCGAGCACAAGAGTTTTCAAACTTTTCTGAAGTAAACTGAGATTCATTGTTGGTCATAATTTCATAAGGCAATCTATGTCGGCAAATAATATTCTTTCAAACAAATTTTTCTGAACATTGGTCGCTATTACTCTTTTGAATGCCTTTGCTTCCACCCACTTGCTAAAATAATCAATTAAAACCATGATATACTCTTTCTGTCGAGAAGGGGGAAGGGGACCGATAATATCCATAGCCCATCTCATGAACGGATAGGGCGTTGTAGAAATGGATTGATAGTCGGTTGGTGAATTGATCATTGGCCCATGCCTTTGGCACTTTTCACGCTTAGCAACATGTTTTTCACAATATGCAACCATTGTTGGCAAATAAAACCCTTGGCTTCTGACTTTAAGAACCAATGCTCAGCCTCCAGATGATTCCCGATTGCCCCTTCATCGATTTACATCATTACACGCCACGCTTCTTCCTTCCCAACACAAGCAAGAAGTGTCCCTGAAGCACTTTTTTGAACATATTCCCATCCATCATACAATATTGTGCACTCTGAGCTGCCCAGCGGCAAGTCGGCAAATCCCCATCTTCCAAATAGTTGATGTTCACATCTCTCCAATCTGTTTCTAGAGTATCCTGGATGGATGACTCAGCTTTGTAAGGCTCTATGACATCTTCGTCGGCTATGGTGTCAACAAACATGCAACCCCCTTTTGGCAACTCAATTCTCGGTTGATCGATACTTTCAACTGGTATAGTTTGTCGAACTGTTGAATCTGAAGTGCAGGCTAGAGCAGCTAGAGCATCAGCAGATGAGTTATCCGACCGATGTATCTTAGTTAGAGAAGATGACTTAAACTCTTTAGCTATATCTTGAACTAGCTTGAGATATGCATCCAGTCGTTCACTCCGAGCTTCGTACTCCCCCATTAAACTGATTAGCACAAGCTGTGAATCACAATATGCCTGAAGCTGTTTTGCATCAATTGCCTTCGCTAATTTTAGTCCTGCCACAAGTGCTTCATACTCGGCTTCATTATTTGATGCCAGGAAGGCAAGCCAAAATGATTGTTCAAGAAGCTCGTTATTTGGAGTGATAAGTCGTATTCCAATCCCAGATCCAAAACTTGATGCAGACCCATCAACATACAATGCCCACTGATCTTTGTTGGGATTGTCATTTGTGAGCTCGGCTGGAAGTTCAATCAAAAAATCAGCTAACACCTGAGACTTACACTTTTACAGCAACGAATCTCAATATCATACTCACTGACCTCAACAGCCTACTTGGCAAGTTTCCCCGACAAATTCAAACTGTGCATAATCGTTTTCAGTGGTTGATTTGTGAAGATAATTATGGCATGAGACTAAAAATACGGGAGTAGTTTTTTGGCAGAGGTGATTAATGCCAGAGCAAGCTTTTCGAGGGTCGAATACCGCGTTTCCGCTCCAATTAGAGATTTGCTAGTATAAAAGATCGGTTTATGCTCTCCTCGGTATTTTCTAACCAACTCGTTGTTGACTGCATAAGCTGAAACAACAATATATAAAAAGAGCACATCACCCTCCTCGGGTTTAGATAATACATGAGGATTTGATAAATATTGTTTTAATGCCGGAAAGCCTCTTCTCATTTCTCATCCCAGTCAAACCATTTGTTGCTTCTGAGCAGCTGATAAAAGGGCAAACACCTGTTAGTGGATCAGGAAATAAATCGGTTCAGAGCTTTAATTTGGACTGTAAGACGTTGAACTTCTTTAGAATTCTGAGGAGAAGATAATGTTTTAATTGCCAAGATCTGCTTAGGGTTTGCTTCAATCCCTCTCTTTGTTACCAGATATCCAAGAAATTCCCCGGAGGTTACTCTGATGGTACACCTTTTCGGATTCAGATTCATATTATACTTGTCAAGGATCTGGAAACATGCTCAGAGATGCATGACATGGTCTTGCGCCTTAAATTATTTGACCAACATATCATCAATATAAACCTCCTCGTTTCTCCCAACTGGTCGACAAACATTTTGTTGATGAGGTGCTAGTAAGTCACCCTGGCATTCTTTGATCGAAGTGGCATGACCCGATAACAATATGTTCATCGGTCGGTTATGAATGTTGTTTTCTCTTGATCATCTGTATGCATCATGATCTGATTATAACTCGAGAATGCATCCATGAAGAACATAAGCTCGTTCCTCGCAGTCGCTTCAATGAGTTGGTCGATATTTGGAAGAGGGAAACTGTCTTTGGGGAACGCTTTGTTGAGATCAGTGAAGTCAACACTAACTCTCCACTTCCCATTCTTTCTCTTTACCATAATTGGATTTGCCAACCAATCTGGATACTTTACCTCAACCACAAACATTTTCTTAGTAAGATAACCTCATCATTTACAACTTGTGCTCTTTCCGGAATGAGCTTCTTTCTCTTCTGCTTAATAGGCTTGAAGGTCGGATCCACATAAAACAAATGACAAGCAACTTTTTGATAAATCCCCGACATATCTGAAGTTGACCAAGCAAAGGTTGTTGCCTTACTCTTTAGGAAGTTGATAATTTCCCCCTTTGAGGTGATCAAGGAGCTCGGCTCTGATGCCGACGTTGTTGTCGGGTCCGTTGGATCAATGTTTATCATAACAACCATTGCGTTGGTCGGTGCATATGTATTTCCTAATGTGTCCTCTATTGTCGGCCTAGTCATCAAACAAGCTTGAGCTGCCTTTCTGAGCCTATGTTCAGCAATAAAACATGTTCGAGACTCTCTATGATCCCCTCTGAATACTTTTTCGGGAACTTCAAGCACTAGTGATAAGATGACGGAATTTCTCGCATTATAGATTGTTGGCCTGTCGATGACAAGGAAATTGGTGATTTTAGTCGCCCTGCCAACATAGACTGGAAGCTTGATTGACCCAATCGTATACTCTGATTCTCCATTGAATCATGTTAATAGCTTTAGACTTGGCTTGAGATCGTAACCTGCTAACTCCATCTTTTTAGGTTTTCCTTAAAGATAATATTCACTGTACTCCTGGTATCAACTAGGATTCGCGTCATCTCACAGGCAACAATCATAAGCTCAATAACCAGTGGATTATTATGCGGCATATCTACCTCATAAGCATCCGCCTCCGAAAATGTTATCGATATGTCTTCAACTTTCAGACTATCCTCCACATAGTGCTTCCATTTGTTTGCACTAACAGCTCTATGTTCTCCTTCTTTGAATGACCAAACTGAATTAGAACAATTCTTTAATCCACCCATAATTATGTTGATTATTTTCCTTCGTGCAGGTGGTAACTCGTCATCATCATACACTTGGTCTCTTTTCTGATCAATCGTTACTTCTGCTTGGTTCTGATGTACTCTCTGATTCTGCCATTGACTATTTTGATTATCATCTTGTACAAGATTTTCGTTATCATTTCTTCTTCCCTCAACATTGTTCTCTCTTGGGGGTACGTCATTTCCCCTTTCTGAAATTTCTTGATCAAGAGCTCATACAGATTTCGGCATTCCTCGGTTGCATGCCCAGGTCGGTTGTGGTACCGACAGAATATTTCAGACTCCCTTTCCTGCCTCCATACAATCTTATTCCACGGTAACTCTTTAGACTTTGGTTGAGCCACATATAGTTGGATACCTTTTTCCCGGCATCTCCTTGTGCCTTTTTGTCTGCATACTCCTTATCGTAATGTTGCCGAGGTTCTATGTATTCATCCCTTTTTTTGTCTTTAGAAGTGTGTTGTTTTGTCGAGGAATGTTTTTTGCTCATTGTCAATTCCTCTTCTTCAAACTCGATAAACAGAGAGGCTCGGTGAAGAGCATCTTCCAGGGTTTGGAGCTTGTTGATTTTTAAATCATCCCTAAAATTGGATTCATACCAGAGGGTATTTCTGAGTGTCGGGAGGGCTGCCTCGTCTGAGATTAAAATCCTTGATGCCACCTTTTTAAAACGTTCAAAAAACTTTCTTAGGGGCTCCTTTGGTTCCTGGGACAGTGTCCAAGGGTCGGCTTCTGAAGCTCATTGCTTAATGAACATTGAATAGTTCTTGAGGAAGGTGGTTAACAATTGCTCGTAACTGTCAATTGAGTTCGACTTCAATCCCGAGAACCATTGCAATGCTTCTCCCTCCAATTTTTCAACAAACAACAGGCAATGCCCAACATCATACTCTTCTGGGGACAACCTTGCTCTTCTCATTGCAATACCAAAAGCAGTCAGGTCCTGACTTGGAACAGACATCCCCCCCCCCCAAACTTAGGAAGNCAAGATGACGAAGTGAAAACTTCCGAACCCGAGCAATGAATGGGTCACTCTGGGCTTCTTTCAGAACTTGGTCTATTTTCGGAGCTGCACTAATTGCCTTATGCATTTTTGAGCTCATCTCTTGCAACCTGATCTTAAGCTATTCTATTTCTCGGTCCATGTCATCCTCGATAGCTTGTTGCAGGGGTAGCACCACTGGAGGAAGCCCATCGTTCACCCTTGGTGATGGTTTGAGTGTATTATGATTTGGAGCCAAACCTTGCGAGGTGGATGGGGTTCCAAACAAGTTACAGTGGAGCTGGTTTAAGAATTTATCAGATTGCAGAGGTTGCTCCTCCTGTAGCCGAGGTGTAACATCAGCGCCCCTAGGTGGCACAGACAAGGCCTCAAACAGAGCATTTATCTGCTATGTTAAATGCTCAATCCTACACATCATGGCTTGAAGGGTTGCCTCCAGGTTTGGCATGTTGAAGTTCGGTAAAGCACTCGCTTGGGCTACAACTGGCATACTTGCAATTTGCAAACCTCCAACATTAATCGCCGGGGTTGGCACATTAACTGAGGGGATGATCCCGACAATTGCTTCAGCCGAGTTTCCTTCTCTACTCCCTGATGCTACCATGTCAATCATCACATTCAATGATATTTGCATATTGCTCCTTTTGAATACCCGAAGTTACCTTGTGCGTATTGTGATAATCCTGATGTCCCCACATACGGCGCCAACTGATGAACCGAGGATCCGATCTTGACCAAATCCTTTTTGACCTTTAGAGAATACCGAAGACTCACTTAACACTTAGTTTATTTCTAAATTTGTTTAAGTCCTTTTAAGTTTGAGCTCGGCATGATCCTAGAAATGTGAGAAGACGAAAAACAGTTCTATAAGAGAAGTTGCGAGAAATTTTAATAATATAAAAAAGCAAGAAAGATTGTCTCACCTATTAAAAAATTTCGAATAAGAACAAAAATATTAAAATTTAGCCAAAAGATCATATAATTTTAAATTATTCAAATATTTAATCTAAACACATCGATTATTTTATCATATATACACACTCTCATCACTTTTATCTTAAATATATCCGAAAGTGTGAAAAAGACTCATCTCATTATACATCTTAAATAGTTCGAAATAAAATGTTAAGATCTATTGAAAAGAATATTAGAAAATAGTAAAATCTTACAATATTATTGACCAATAATGCAAAATAAATTACCTATTTTTATTTTTTTGTGGCAAAATTTTAATAACATCAAGTAACATAGAATTGAAAAATATGACAAAATTAAGTCTACCGGTTTAGACTAAAATGTCGGGGAAAATAATTACAAAACAAATTCAATATTTGATAATGTATAACAGAAAAATAGTTATTATTGATCCCTTCCTCTCTAAGAAACTAGAAGATTCTCCGACGCCATTATCGCACTCCCAAGCTTTTCTTTCTTTTCCATCCAAGTAGGGATTAAATCCCTGTTTTAGATTGAGATCTAAGGGAGAAACCAAAAAGGAAAAGAGCCATTGATTCTAGATTGTTTATACGAAAGACAAACAATCAAATCGTTGAATCTCAAGTTAGGCGGAGATGAAGAAATTGTCGCATCTCGGCTAGAAAATCAATGCCAGAGAAATTCAAGATGGATAAATCTACTGACTTTCATTGTACGCGGTGGAAATCCTCCATTGCCAAGCTTAGTTTTGGGTCACTATTATTCATCGGATTGATCTTCATCTCCTTCTACCGATCTCTAATTTGCAATTCCGCTTCCTCCCATCCTCGTCTCTCTCTTTGAACCTACACTTGGGACGTACTTGACTGGGATAAACGGATGAGATCCTCCGCCCGAGTTCGTACTCGTCACGAGTCACGATTCTTGTCACAGGAGTCGCGAGATTAGTCGGAACCCACATCTCAACCACTATGGAACGCCGCGGCGACGGTGTTTTAGGGCTTGACATCTTCAAACACGTCTTTGAAGAAATTTTGGCAAGCCCTCGTAGATCGGATGGGAGTGTTTGATTAACCTAGAATCCGATCTAGACCAAATCTTTTTTGACCTTTAGACAATATCGAGGACTCACTTAACACTTACTTTATTTTCCTTTTTCAAATTAGTTTAAGTCCTTTTAAGTTTGAGCTCGACAGTTATAAAAGAGAGTCGAGGTCGGATTACACACGACTTAGGTAACTTAGGATCTCACAATACACGTTTGGTGCTAGGCACTGGACTGAGGCTTTGAAAGGATGTTTATTGATTTGACAGTTACAATTGTGTTTATCTCACTACAAAGTTCTTTTTAAAGGTTTCTCTTTCTAATTATCTAATTATCTGATCCCTTTACTTAATGAACCTCGACGGCTATTTATAGTGGTTCAAAGTCTACAGTAATCAGACATAATCATGACTTTTTCCGAGGTGGAATCCACGTGTCAAGTTGAGTTCTTATTTCACTTGTGCCCTGCATGCAAAGGTAGAAAGTGGTGTTGAAGCCATTTTATTAATTATGCATGTTCTTCTAGCTGTGGAGGTTGCCTAGGAAGTGGAGTGCATTTAATGCGGGGATGCCTCTTCGGTGGATCTCATCAAATGTTGTCTGCCATTTCCAGTTTCTTCCTGGGGCCGAGGAGCTGAACTGGGGGACCTGACACTTAGCCAAATTTTGATAAACTTCTAATGGGCTTTTCTTTCTTGGTTGGGCCTATAAAGACCTTTTGGGTTGGCACCAATTGTGCCGAGCCCAGGCTCATCAGTGTTCATCTTGGAAGGAGACATCAACGATTCATTCTTCCTAGAGAAACTCTTTCGAGGTCGTCCCTTTCACTTTTAATCTATCTTTTCTGTGACTTATTTATTTTTGTCGTCAAACTCTTGTATTGTTTTGTTATCACACATGTTGGATTTTAGTGTTGTGGAAGAGAATAAAACAGATATATATGAAGTTATGACCCACTTTTATTTTATCATTTAGTCAAAACTATTTTATCATTTGTACTAAACATATTAGTATTTGGTTACTCACATGTATAAAAGGCATTTTTGTCAGTAATAATACAGAAAATACACAACTTTTTTTTGTCTTACATTGTTTTTCTAACTTTTGTGAATTAGGGCAAAAACCATACGAAAATAATTTTTTCGTGGGTTTGAAAAAAAAAATAGTGTAATATTTAGGGGAATTACAATTTCAGCCGTCAATCTTGAACCAAAAAAAATAAAGAAAATTATGTTGACAAAAATGCAAAAACGGTTTTGCAAAAAAACGTGGTTAAAAACTAATTATTTATTTCTTTGGTTACCCATTGTAATTATCCTTTTTCTTTTTTTATTATCGAGGATAATTACCCTAAGAACTTTTGTAAGTACTTTTTCTTACCAAAATGTCAGATCAAGTGGTATTCCATTACAACAACTCGATCATGTCGATCAAAACGCAAATATTATGAATTCAAGGAGACACCTCTTAGATGGTCCATGTTCTAGAACTTATTAGGCGCTAGCCGAGCTGTGAGTTTGGGTTTATCGCTTATAAAATCACAGATTAAACAGAGATTAATCAGGGAGTAGTTTTTCGATTTTTTTATATTTTTAATTTAAAGAAATTTTAAGAATATATAATAAATTTATAACAATGATTTAAAAATATTTTAATTGCTTCTACATCAAAATTAATTAATTTTTACAAGTTTAATGATTATAATAGTTTCCACCTCATTTATTGTCAGTTTAATTAAAAGTCTAATCCAATAAATTAAATAGTGATGATATTTGAATAATCGGTTAACATGGAAATTAAGCTGATCACCGACTAGCGAATACGCGGTAAAGTAATCGGGCTAGATGATTTTTAGAACATGAGATTTGATTTTACAATAATTGTTGGGTGAAACATGTTTACTATATAATTTTCAGAATGAGCGTCGAATGACTGGTTTGAAATGTGAAGGTTGTTTCCATGTTATTTTTAATGTATTTTGGACCTTGAGGCGAATTTTTAGATACAAGGAACTGATCTCGCTGTTAAAAATAGTAATATAATAAAATGGAAGAACGACAAAGAGATTAAGGGGTTGATTAGTTTTTAACTGTGAAAATTTTTACTTTTATTTAAAGTTTTTAATGCCACAATTACTCAATCATGCTTCAAAAGCTTTTAAAATTTTACAGTTCTGAATACTTTCCTTAAATCTTCAGAGCCTAACTTCCTCTTTTGTTATTCATGACGAGAGTTTTTTTCAGCCAACAAATTGTGATTTTTATTTTATTTTTACTATCATAACTAAAAGTGATATATAACGGTTTTTATCGGTTTTTAACCATGACTTTACTGTGTTTTTGATACTTTTGGTGTTCTTTGTTGTTCTTTGATTTTTTTACAGGTTTTAACGTGCTTTTGAGAGAAATGAAATGATTTGGATAAAAATGGGTTTCTTAGAGTTCCCACTGTTGGATCGAGCTGAAATTTTGACACAAGATATCCAAGTGAGTTAGCTTTCATATGGAGGTGGTTAGAAGGAAATCCATTGGTGCGTTAAAAAGTTATGGTCATTGTTTTGAACAACTATCAAGATGGCGACCAAACGGAGAGACATATCGATCGATCCAGTCCGTAGACAAGAGATCGGTCGATCCATCATACATATCGCTCGATCCACTTACAGACGCGAAAATTGACAATTTTTCACTTGCCTTTTGGCAACAGAAATGCCCAAAACACTATAAATATCTACGACAAAAATTAGGTGAACACACATTATTTTCACATACTTTTGATCTTCTTTTTTTGTATGTTTTTTGCAAGACGAATCTCAGACTCTAGAACCTTTGGAGAAGATTTCTAAACTCTATTTACTTATTAATTTATTATGTCTTTCTTTTTATCTATGATTTCTGTTCTTTCAATTATGAATGAGTAGCTTCATAGTTAGGTTTTAGGATTTCAAAGGATTTCATGAATTGATGATTTAGGTTGTCGATTTGTGAAAATTATCATAAGATTCTTCATCTAAGTTGAACTTATTGCTTAAATTATATTAGCTACTTGATTCATGTTCTTAGGTTGATAGATACAACAAGAGTTGATTTATAAACCTGGAAAGCTCTTAGATGAGTAAAATATCCTTAGCCAATGAGAGTTGATGTTAAGGTATTTTTTGAACGTATCAAATTTGACCTTAATGCATGTTTACTCCTTATGAATTTAATGGGAGTTAGTTTTCTTTTTCTAAACATAGGAGTTAAATACTTTGGGATGAGATTTTCCTGTTTCCGTGATTTGAGTTCGAGAACGTTGCTTCATTATTTCCATGTTTGATTCTTATTTTTCCAATCATGATTTTCTGCAAATTACCCTGATGTCTAGCGTTTTATTCTATTAATTTACATCGCTTTTATTTATTTTCGTTTTATTTACAATTGCATCAAAACAACAACAACACTTTGTGTCTTCTAACTTGATCCAAATTGAAAGTCGAAGTGTGTAACTGGTCTCTGTGGATTCGATCCCTGAAATACTACTACGAATTGTTGTGCACTTGCAGCGTGTTCTTTGGGTTAAAACATGAGATATAAAGTTTTTGGCGTTGTTGCCCTTCGATACTTTATCTAAGATTTAATGTAGATTTTTTATGTGATACTACTTATGTGTTCTTCTCTTCTTCTTTTTTTGGTGTTTCAAGTGCATGACAAGAAAATGACAAAGTTCTGAATCTTCAATAGCCCACGACAATCAAGAACAAGCAAGGATCGAACGAGAAAACAAAAAAGATATTCCTTAGGATCTCGCTCATCTTGAGCAGCAAGGGGTGATTGCTCAAAGTCAACCTCCACCATCGCCTCTGGGACAGTCGTGACTACCACAACATAACCAGAACATGTTGCAGCCACCTCAGATTCCGCATGCTCATCCCAAAATATCTACTATTGGAGATTTGATTCACTAAAGGACTTCTTCGTGTACATGAGTCCAATCAGTATAGCACCTATTCAGAGGCAAGACTACAAAATCAAGACACATGTGATCAAATGGTGAAGCTGAATTAGTTCCATGACCTTACTCAGAAACATCCAATGGAGCCTTTGGAAATGAATGAAGAGATTGCCAGTATTACTCGCTCCAACGGGGTTCCACCTGTTTACTTGAAGTGCAAGCTATTCACCTTCTCTCTAGTTGACAAGGCTCTAAGGTGGTACAAGTTACTTTCCCCAGGGTCTCTAACCACCTAGGATGAGGTCAAAGGAGCTTTCCTTGGCCATTTCTGCACCAAGTCCAGATTTAACCACCTGGGGAACAAGATATTAGGATTTTAGCAGGGGCCAATTGAATATTTCTTTGAGGCTTAGGATCGTATCAAGGAGTACATAAAAGATTATCCATACCATGGATTCTCTAGTGAATGCTTACTAAATACCTTCTATAGAGGGATCAATGAGTGATACCAGCTATCTCTGGATACAACTAGCAATGGGAACTTCATGAAAAAATCTGTAGAGGATGCCTATCAATTTATTGAGAACTTGGCATCCAGCAATAGCAATCACTGTCCATATTATGATAGGAATACTAAGGGTTTTACTTCTGAAAGTGCACAAATATCTAAGCCGAAAGCTATGATGGCACAACTATGAAGAATCAAATGGGCCAATAAAGACGTGTCAGTTTCTCTAAGGATGTGGTTGATATAGATGATGAAATATGTGTTATGGAAGAGTCTGAAAAGCATGAAGAGATTAACTACATGGGGTATCAAAATAGAGGATTCAATCAGGTTATTCCTACTCAAAAGATTGCTGGAAAATCTTTCGCGCAAAATTTGGGCGCAAATAACTTTTCAGGAAAATCGTCCGCGCAAAATTCGGGCACAGGTTATCTTCAGCAGAGATCTGCACGAAAAAATTCATGAAAAATTCTAGTTCAGGTTTTCAGAGCGTGCAAAATTCATATCAGAATAATTTTCCACCAGGTTTTCAGAGCAATGGTCAGACATCTAGAAATTTTTCTACAGGCTTTCAAATTTTCCATCAAGAGCTAGCCCCTCTAGAGAATAAGCTCGAAATCTTGATGCAAAGATTGAAGTGAACCCCAAAGCTCAATGTAATGTTATCAAGACTGAGAAAGACAAAGAAGTTGAGGTTGTGTTTGTTCTGAAGAAAGACGATGAGGAGAATGTTGTTTTTCTTCCACTTCATGAACGCAAATACACTCTTAAAGAGTCATATGATGTATTCATATTTTATCAGTTTTCACTACGGTTTTTGTACGAGAATTACGGTTTTTAGTATGTATTCAGATCGTTTTTGTGCGGTTTGTTGTTCTTTGAAGTTTTTACAGGAACGGAGCTTGAATGGACTAAAAGAACGCATTTGGAGTGGAATTCAAGCACCGAAGGAAGCCTCAAGAAGACTGAAGAAATGTCCACACAGAAGGACAGGGATCGATCGATCCTTGTCCTGTGAAGGGACATGGATCGATCGATCCTTGTCCCGATTTCGGACTAGAATCTGAAAACACAAACCAAAGTTAATACGAACCGAGTTTCATGCCTAAAAACCTAGACTCGATTTTCTGTTCCAGTTTATGCTTTTTACGATTTGGGAAGAACAATTTTGAGCTTTGTAACTTGAGAGAAAGATCTACTCATCTGTACTTCGTTTGGAGAAGAATTCTAAAACTGTACTCTTGCTTTTCATTCAATACATTATGTTTTCCCCAATTTCATCTTGTGTTGTTCTATTTTCCATGAGTGAGTAGTTTTCTAGTTGGGTTTAGGGTTTCTCAAAAGGGGATTTCATGATTCAGTGATTGTTAGGTTGTTAGATTGGGGATTTATCTATTGATCTTCGTTTATCTCTGTGTTTAATGCTTGAATTGGATTGATCACCTAGTTCATGATATTAGGATATTCAATACACCAAAAGTGATTCCTTGAATTCCTGAACCTGAGATTTAACGAGCAAAGTGTCCTTAACCAGCGACAGTTGATGTTATTGCGCTTTGTGAGCAAATTAATCTTTCTTAGAATGCATGCATAGGATTTGAAACTCAACGGAAGTTAGTGTCTAGGATCCTCTAGCATAGTTAATTAGCACTGCGACAGTAG
>OVAN01002613.1:0-32639 GCA_900406275.1 Anastatica hierochuntica
TCTTGCTGCTGATACTATCACCACCAATCTCACTTCTCAACCTCTTCTGCATATTAACATGTCTAATGTTTCGAAGCTAACCGCTACCAATTACCTCATGTGGAGTCTCCAGGTTCATGCTTTAGTCGACGGCTATGGTCTGGCGCCTCACCTTGACGGATCTGCCGTGGTTCCTCCCCCCACAGTCACTGCGAATGGTCTCTCAGGTCCGACCCTGAGGGTAGCCAAATGATACATCGGTTTTGATCCTCAAAATTTTTCAAATTAGTATGTATATGTCGAATGACCGTTGAACAAAAAAAAAGGTCGAATGACCAAACAAAAAAATATTACGTTTAAAGAATTCGGTATCCAACACCGTAAAAGTTTAAAGCTCCACAACATTAGTAATCGGTCGTCTATGTTTTCCTTTTTCATATCTAAAAGTGAGAGTTCGTTATATGTTGTAATTAAATTCTTTGAATTCATGAGATCAAAAGACAATTCATTCACACGGAATGAAGCCGCAGTAATGTTACATTCCATTTCCCACACAATCAAACAATTTTGAAACTTTAAAGCCCAACAAACTTTAAGCTAGTTAGGTCATGGCCTGCATATAATGAGAGTACCCAAATACAAGAGACCCAAAAGGATAAAAACTGCAAAAGTCCAAGCCAACATTTGCATGTAAATGTCAATACCTGCCGAATAAGATTTACACATTCAAAGAGGAAAAAAAAGTAAAGCTTGACATATATATATTAAAAGTTCTGATCTATATGCTTCTACATTTCTTGCATGTGATGCTTGAACATAATACTCATGTTTGTGAAATACTATTTCTTATGTGAAATGAAAGGAAAATAAAATAAGAAATCTTGACTTGCATAGAAATATACTAGGGAAATTATGGTAGGTGATGAACCGAGGACTCTTCTTTGATTTAGTCCTTTGATTTTTTGAAATCCCGAGGTCGATTTAACACTTAGAATATTTTTTATTTTAGTTTCTCACTTTGTTGCTTGTTTGAGCTCGGTTTTAACTTAGATTAGCTGAGGTCTGAATTCTCAGAAGAAAATAACTTGGGAAGGTGATAAGATGTTCGGTAATTCGACCGAGGCTTTGAAAAGATGTTTATTGATAAGACGTTATTACGAAAATGTTTATCTCTCTACAATGATTTTATTGTCGGTTTCTCTCTCTAATTTTTTTGATCCCCTTTCTTAATGAGCTTTGCTCTCTATTTATAGTGGTCTCAAATCTACAGTAATCCGACATAATTATGATTTTTAGCCGAGGTGGAATCCACGTGTCATCCCCAGCTTTCTTTTTGTCTTCTCTTCACATGCATCGATTGTAAGTGATGTCGAGGCCATTGCACTTATTACGCATGTTCTAAAGGAAATGGCTGATGCCGAAGAAGTGCGTTGCATTTAATGTTGTGAAACTTGCTCATCGCTCTCTTTATTAAATGTTGGTCGGCCACTACTCGGTCCATTGTCGGGCCGAGGTCATGGATCGTTTCTCTTGACACTTAGCCAGATTTCCACTGTTCTTTTAATGGGCTTTGTCTCTTTACTCAAGGCCCATCAGTCTTTTGTTGGACTGGCACTGTTGTGTCGGACTCTCATATCCTCCGAAAAAACATTTTACCATTTTGTCTCTAATTTCTATATTTAAAAAAAAAATGATTCACAAAGAGGAGTACTTTTTAGTAAATCCTCTTATTATTTTATTATTGATTTTTTCTCAATCTCACAAAATTAATTCATCCTCATCTTTATAATATTGAGCTAATGAGCCCAATACATTATTCTTTTTAGAACACGTTAGTAATTTTTGTGAACTTAAAATCTTTTGTAAATATTGTAGATAGCTTTATATTGGTTGAAAAAAAGACTCCACACTTTAAAATTTTCCTCTTTCAATAAAAGTTTCTATAAACCTAAATTATAGCAATTGATATCTTTTGTTTTTTCTGAAAAGATGTTCAACTAAATTCGATAAATTCTAAAAGAATCTTAAGATTGGGATTTTCTTACGAGTTTTGTGATAAAAACAATACTTTGACAATCCAATTTCGTTATAATGTTTATAATAAAACACACGGAATAAAACACACGGCTCCCTGATTCGTACCAATTTTGACCCTTTTGTCGGTAGGACAATAACCTATTAATCAAAAATTAAATAAATATTTTGATCAAACAAAATTTCAAACTCGAGGATTTTGTACATAAGTTATGTTTTTCTTTGTTTGGACCCTACAAAGAATGTATAATTCAAACAAAGATAATAATATAATTTACTACAAAATATGTGGACTTACAATATTTAAAGTGCCCTACATCATCACGCTCAAATCTCTGTATTAGATTTGATTCTATAAAAGATATCTATGAGAAAACTATTATAAAATTCCTCCAATATGGCCATATCATCAACCAATGATATACAAATAAATGAATATTATTTGATTAACGTATGCTCAAAAATAGTTGTAAATAAATAATTAAAATAAATATATAGCAGTAGTGTCCAAATATCTATCTGGAAAATACGAAGCAATCATGACAGAATATCTTGAAACTCACCACTCACATTTCAAAATCCAATGTCTTTTTTCCACTGACAGAAGCCAGTGGAATGTTGATGGTGATGGACATGTTATATAACTTAATCAATTAAACTCTAGTACGAAAATTTTATTGTCCTTGTTACAAAAAAAAAATCCTTATAAAATACATGTCATTATATATCTAATAATAATCATATACTATAAGATAATCACTAACTATTTATTTTTTTATATACAAAAAAAAGTTAAACTCAAGTCTATTACAGAACCAGACCTAGCCCTAGCGTGGGAAGCCAGTCCACAGATAAACTCCCTTCCTGGATATTCAAATGGGTCGAAAATAAGGACCATATCCGTGTGAGTGTCCAGAGACAGCGTGAGGTAGTTTCTTTCCGACATGGTTCGAACTCACAATCTGCTTCCGAGAAAGAGCCTATCTTTACCATTGGACTACGATGTTCCGAACCACTAACTATTTGTTGATTGTTTTCATCTTGATTAATTGCGTTAATCATACACTATTTAACTTTATAATATATTTGATGCATAAGAAATATACTAATGATTCATTATAATAGATAACAAGTAAATTAACCAACCAAGCCACCGATAAATTACAAATTAAAACACCAAAGAAGAGAGATCTTTTGTCTTTGTCTCTCAACAAAGAAAAATTGGGAAACTAAAAAAGATTAGAAACCCTAGAAAATAAAAAAAACCAAATACACCCCAATATAGTAATATTTATTTATTTTATTATAATGATCTTTGAGCTTAGACCAAAGAAGTGTTGAGTAAACCATTATGCCAAGAAGAAGCCAACCCACTCCAGCTTTCTCTTGAAGGATCAATCTCCGGTGAAACTCCGGCGGAATCTCCGGTCATCTGCCATGGAAACCCCCACAAGAGTTTACTTTGATTCTCTAAGCCATTGTTGTTATTATTGTTCACATTCTCTTGCTTTCTCTCGTTTCCTTCCAAAGTAATCCCTAAAGAAGAAGAAGCCCTCTTGCTTTCACTTTCATGTCCGGACATAAACCCATAACACAAACTACCATTGTTGAAATTACCATTTTGCCCTCCAAAGATCCCTCCAAACACATCGGAGTGTGTGTTTGTTGTGTTTCCATAGCAAGAAAGATCGCTTCCAAACCCAAAAGAAGTTGTTGCTTGAGAAGAGGAATGCTTATGAAGAGTAGCAAAAGCTAGGTTGAGATCAATGGAGTCATAACCAAAAGATGATGGCATTCCCGTAATTAAAGGGTTGTGAAATGGATCATTATGGAAACTAATAGGCTTGTTGTTGTTGTTGTTGTTCTTGAGGAATGATGATGAAGAAGAAGATCGTTTGTTTCGACGACAACCACCACCGACAGGAACATTACGAAGAGTACCACCTTTAGTCCAATATCTCCGACAAGATTTGCAAAAGTAACGAGGTTGTGAGAGACTATAGTTATTGTAATAACAAAACTTTGTGTTAGGAGATTCACATCTTGGACATTTTTGAGCTTCTCCTACTCCTCCTACATGCTTCTTCTTCATTTCATCTTCCATTTTCTTATTATTGTTGTAGCTTCCTTTTGTTGAACTCACCAATATAGTTTCTAATGTCTCGTTTGAAATTTCCTACACATTCAAACAAAATTTTCATTAAATTTTTATGACGAACAAATGATGATGACTTTTCTTTATATATACGTGGCTCTAGTTCTTTTACCGACAACAATTCTTGTTAATACTTTCTTGTCTATTATTATACATAGCTACATGAAAATGGATTTTTATATGAGTTTGGAGATAAGGTCAAGTTAATGATATAGGTCTTTTGATGAATCTTTAGTTGTTATGAGCAGAAGTTGAAAAGAGTTTCCAAGATTTTAATTGACATGATTTTTTAAGAGCTTGTGGTGATGGAAGAACTAAGAGAGTTCAAAATTTGAGAGAGAAAAAAGTGTTCATAGTATTAAAATTGATGGAAGACAAAGTACCTGTTGAGGATCCATCCATGCAACAAAGGGCCAAAGCAAATATTACTTGGTTTGCTAGTGATAATAAGCAAAGTGTTGTTGTTGTTATTTTGCTCAAATTCTAAAAGAAAAGGGAGAGAGAGAGAGAGAGAGAGAGAGAGAGAGAGAGAGAGAGAGAGAGAGAGTGTGAGTTTGAAGAGAGAGAGAGAGAGTTTGAAGAGAGAAGTGGTGAGCAAGATAATGAATAGAGGAGAAGAGCCACGGTTCTTAATATATAAAGCAAAAACTAATTAAATGGGTCCTTTTTATAATGTTTTATTCAAATTGTTTATTTATTCATTTTAACAAAACAAATAAGTAGCTACTTCTTGTTGTCTTCAATTTATGTGCTTTTCACATTTTAGTCGACAAGTTTTAGCAAAAGTCTTCAACAATATATGTTATATAAATATATAGTTTTTTTGTTTAATTTGGTGTAAGCTTAGAATTTAACATTGTTATATAATTTCTAAGTTTGCACCCAAAAAAAAAATCTAACTATCTATCTTTTGCTTCTATCCTTTGTTGCATAAATTTATTAAGTGATCATCTCTCTACAAACTTTTTTTATATAAAATGTGAATATCATTGATAGCAATGAAAAGGAGTAAATCGACTACAATTTTGCTCACAAGAGCTATAAGTTTTTCGAAGCCCAAACAAATATTTAAAAAACTCCAAGAAACAATATATAAACATTCCTTCAACAGAGGCACAAAGTATTCCGGCCTGTCCTGATATAGGGTTACAGTTCGACATTCAAAGGTCCCTGGGTGTAACGTGTAGAGTAGATGGGTCGTGGAAACACACTGACAATACCACTGGGCTTGGTTGGATATGTCAGGATGTGAATGCCAACATACTTCTAGTCGGAGCCAAATGTCAGCGCCGAAGCCTTTCCCCGCTCCATTCTGAGTTTGAGGCTTTGTTGTGGACAATGACAGAGCTCTCCAATAGAAGGATCGATTGTCAATACTTCGAGACGGACTGCCAAGAACTTTTCAATATCACCCAAGAGCCGCACGCGTGGCCCGCTTTTTGCACGCTCATCCAAGAATTCTAGTATCTCCGAGGTTTCTTCCCAGCTTTCACCATGTCTTTTAAGTTTTAGTATTTCAAACTAATTATAAAAACGATATTTTCTTAATTTTTAAGGACATAACTTCGTTTAATTTAGATTTTTTCAAAAATAATTATTATTTTTATTTGTTATTTCAAGGTGTCTTAAATCTTTTAAGTACCAATAAGCTTTTGCAATTAGTAAGTTTACAGTACAATTTTATAATGGACATAATCTACAAAATCTATGCGGTTTAGAAAGTCGGGTTTTTGAACTTATAAATACAAGTCTTAGAAGCTTTGTAATTACTAGAATAGTTCTTGGCAGTTTAGAAAGTCGGGTTTCGATGAGATTCTCCGAAATGCAGAGACGGATTTCATAGCTTGGCATGAAGCGCAAGTCATTCCGCCTCTTGACGAGGAACAATCACTTGTGAAACCAACTGTTACAAATGGCTTTTCTTGTCGCGTGGATGGATCTTGGAAACAATCTGATCTCACCTCTGAACTTGGATGGTTTTGTACGAATTCAGAGAACGAAGTAATCTTGTTGGGGGCTAAAGGCCAACGTAGGAGTTTGTCACCACTGCATTCAGAGTTCGAAGCTCTGCTATGGGCGATGACTGAGCTGCACAATCGAAGAATAGACTGTCAGGCTTTCCAGACGGACTGTGCGGAACTAACAAACATCATAAATCAATCGGATGACTGGTCAACCTTCCATACACAACTACAAGATTATCATATGCTTCAAGACCTCTTCCCTGACTTCTCTTTGACACTTATTCCACGTACGGCGAATATAGTAGCTGATACTCTGGCGCGAGAAGCACGATCTTTTCATAATGATTTTATTTTTGTAGACTCTGGCCCCCAAATTGGTCACCCAATTTGAGGGAAAACTTTTAATTATTGTGTGGTTGGAAAAAAAAAAAACTCTACTATCAATAAAAATAAACAAATTAATACCATATCCTACAATTAAATTTTAAATAAAAACCCTTAACTTTGGATGCGTGGCTATAGAGCCTGTGCTTTTGAAGGAGACAATAAGAATCTATTGGACCTTGTTGAAAAAAGATCCGTTCATTTCGGTCTTCGAAATTTGGTACATGAAGTTCACACTTGGCAGGCACGATTTCGGGATGCTAAATTCACCTGGGTACCAAGACACTCAAACAAAGCTGCAGATAAGCTTGCAAAGAAACCCCTTCGCCAAATCTCCCATATATGTTTTAACTTTGTTCCATATGGTCTGGAAGACATTTTGTATGAAGACAGAACAAGCTCTTAATGAAAATTGAAGACGTTAAAAAAAAAAAAAAACCCTTAACTTTGGAATAATAAATATAAACCTTATTAGTAAATATTAACTATTTTGGATAAGGTTTAGGCTTTCTATTAATTTTAGAATTAATCTTAGTTTGTTTAAGTTTATTTTTATTGATAGTAAAACTCAGCTTTCAAGTTTTAATTAAGGTTTAGAATTCATGTTATCTTGTAATTTTTAAAAAGATTTTTTAAACAAAAAACAAAGTCTTTCAAAAATCTATCATATTATCTTATAGTGTTCATATTAAACGTCTTCAGCTTATTATAAAATGTTAAATTGATGTAGAGAAAAATATGAGAAATGAGAATGTTGTATCTATCAAGGAATCAGATGCAGTATGGCTGTACTATATATTATACGGTCCTCGCCACTTAGCGCGTGGGGGCCAATATTAGTCGATAGAAGACACATAAAATAAAATGTTTTTTTTGATAAAACAAAAAATAAAATGTTGATTGATTCATTCCTATTTTCATCTTATTTTATGCCTTTTTTTTTGCTATTACTTTTTCTTACTCTATTGTTTATATTAAAAATCGTTATCGATGGATTTCGAATCCAACTCAGAAATTAAGATGTGAATTTTATTTGTTTACAAAACAAGAAAAGGGATTTCAATGACTAGTTTCGTATTGCTTTCAAACGATAAAAAAGAACGTTACAAGAGAGTTTGTTTATGCGACAAATGCCATGAGAGTTCAAAGAAAACGAAAAGTGACCCCCTTCTTCTTTCTCTTTTCTCCCCGCTTATAGCCCTCTTTTCTCGTAACAGCTCTTTGGTCTTTTTCTCCTCAAAATCCTCCTCTCCAATGAATGCGCATTCAATTGGTCTCTTAAGCCTAAGATATGACGGTTATTCCCATTAAACAGAATCGCGGCCCTTCTTGTGGCCTTTCTCTCTCTCTTTGAGCTTTAAGCTTTCTCTCCTTCTTAATTAGTGGACTTCTACGGCTCACCAATTCCTAGATTGATTTAGTCAACACCGGATATGATGGGAACCATCCTATCGGTTATTATTAAGTCATACTATATATAAATATCAGCTGTAAATGAGTGAGTTACAACTTACAAGTAGTGCTACTATATTTGTTAGGTCATCTAATTTAATTATTGTTTCAAGAGTGAATTTATAAAATAACCAAAAAAAGTTAAAAGTTTTTGGTTAAAACAAACGTAATAATATAATATTAGGATTATTTTACAAACTCTATTTTGTTCATGAGTGGATGAATTACTTCTTCCTGATAATTGGCTCTGCAGATTTAATCATCACACTACAATATTCTCGGTAATATCTTTTTAACCATATATATATATATTTATTTATTTCAAAATACTACGACATAAAATTAATTATTTTTTATTAAACAACGGGAATTTAAAACTATTTTTGTTACTTTATGACCAATGATGGCAAATGATCGTTAAATCGCCATCTTAATTAGTTTTTTTATGCAATAAAAACATTTTAAAAAAATCATGAGGGTAAAAGAAATAATTAACGGGAAAGTAATAGTAATGACGTGTGTGGCTAATGATGTATGGAGGAGGGTGGGATCCATGATGGATCATAATTCCAATTTGCTTTCTATTTTCTATTTACTATACACGTTACTTGAGCTATATTGTCAAAGTGTTAATCTACGAAGTTAATCTATGAAATAAAATATATATAAACAAACCATATACTATATCCTAGCAAATAATATTTACGAATCTCGATGATGGTTATGGTTTAATTTATCTCTACTGCATTATTTTTTGAACATTCTTAACAAAAGGAGCGCCATCATATGATGTTAAGTACTTCAAGCGATGATATACTATTAATACATATAGTATGTGGGAAAGTAAATCTAGGGTAAGATCGTTTTATTACTACGAAAAGCAAAGATCGAAGTAAAAAGATTAAAGAATGAAGTGTTTCTGTTGGAATGCAATTCAAGTCTCACATCGGATATCTTAGACAAAAAGTCTAATATATAAATAAAGTCCAATCTCTACTTAGTGTGAGGGTTTTGGAGAGTAAAAGCCAAAAAAACAAATTCGTGAGGACTTTGCCAGTTTGACTCAGAGCGGACAATATCACACTAAAAAGAAGAGTTGGACAGAGTTTATGACGGACATCTGGTCCAGGAGAGACATCTGGCCCCAGTGGAACGTCTGGTCCGTCATAACAATTTCTTTATTGAACATGTCATGTAAAGCAAAGAATACACATATATTATTTAAAAAAAAAAACTAGGGAAATTAGATCAAATAATCAAAAAAAAATATCATTTAACTAACTAACCAAAAGCTCCTTCTCATTCCTATTTTCTCTTTCTATCTCTCTCTAACATCTTTCTACAAATCTAATTAACTTTTTTGTTATTACACCAATTCACCAAAAAAAAAACTACTTGTTACCAAATAAGTGCAGTTTAGGTTTGTAATAATTTAATAGATGTTTCTCTTTTTCATAGCTAGACAACTAATAGATCTAACACTGGTGGATTGGTGGTTTGCATGTGCTTTACGATGATCGGAATCATATCGATCGATCAAAAGTTGTGACATTAGATATGTATTAGCTATATCTCTTTTTAGTTTAATTTTCCCACACTTTATTGTATATCTTTAATACCTTAGAATGCTGACATAAGAAAAATACAAACCCTTTTCTATTTTGCTTACAATTTTTTTTTTTGAAACTCACAATTTTTTTTTGAAACTCCCATAACGGAAAAAAAAAACCAGAGATCGACGAGAAATACCAAAGCTAACAAACAGAAATTCCCACATGTGTGAATATTAAATATTAATAATGTAACTTGTAATAAGACAAATTTTTAAATTTCATATAAGTTAGTAACAACTAACAAGAGTAGAATATTTGCATATTGTGACGTATCAATTGGATTTATACAATTCGACAAGCATCATGTTGAAGCTCAGTAGCTTCAGCTGTAACTAACTAGCTTGTAACCATGTGAAAGTAGATTGTGTCAGTTGAAAGACAAAATAAGATTTTTTTCTTCTTTATTTTAAAACATGATCTCTTATGGAGATAGTTAAGTTTTGAGTTTTAGGAATTTTTAAAACTTGATTTGTTTGTTATCTTTCACAAAAATTATATTTTATTTATCTAAATTCCTTTCTGTTATCATTCAATTAAGTCGATCTCATTTGCATAACCCATAAGAGACAAACAGAGACATGATATGTATGTTATTTTTAGGTGACTTAAATTTGTATGTACCAATGAAGGTTTTATTGACTAGTATTTAAAACTAGATCGGTTTATAAATCAATTTTAAGACTATAAAAATGAATGTTAAGGTTTGTAATTATTCATTCGCACAATTAATAATTAAAATCTTAAAACGAAAATGTTTACCTCAATTTATTTTCCCCCAAAATTTGTAGCTTTTATATAGATTAACTCATGTTTTTGCGCAACATATCAATACAAAATCATTGTTTCCGCATTTTATTAATGATTTTATTTTAATTGCGCAATTGTTTGAATAAACACCATAATATTTCTCATTCAAAGGCCAATCAAAAGATATTTGCATTATCAATCGGAGCATGCAAATACTTTTTTAAAAAATTTAAAATTCTCTAGTAAATGTGAGAATCTTCTTTCTCAAATCTAGAAAACAAAACATAATGGGAATTTGCAACTCTAGTTTGGTTTCTATACATATTCGAAAACTAATCTTTAAGTACAAAGACATCTACTATCTTGTGTATATTTAACTTTTGTCGGATTTTTTATGTGATCTAGTTTTTTAAAGGTAGACAATTTTAATTTATGTGAAAAAATAAAGGAATTAAAAGAGAATGTAACAAAAAAAAAAATAGAATGATAAAGAAAGCTGCTGATCACATTGGGATGCATTTGTAAGATGATGAGAAGAAAAAAATAAAAAAAATGAAAGTGGACCAATCTTTGTTTCTTTGACTGGTCAAAAACAATTTGATTGTAAATCAAAATGTTGCTCTTTTAGTCAAAGAAAACAGTATAATGTTATAGAATAACAACTTGAGTGATATTTGGGGGAATTTTTGAAGAATGGGCCACTTAGTGTTCTCTCAAGTGGGGAAGTAGTTTGTGTGAAGAAAAGAATCTTCACCGTATATAATGAAATATGATATGATATGATGTGTGTTTGTGTGTGTGTATGTGTAAATAATGTAAAGGAATCTCTATGCGTGGATAAGGAAAAGATAACAACTCCATGATTATGTTTTTTTCTTTTTTTTTTTTTGGTTAGTTGTTGTTGGTATTTTTTTTTTTTCGGCATGTGGAATTGGGTTTTAATCAGTCATGACACATGACATTAAACATTATTTTACGTTTTTATTAGTTAAAGTATAAATAATATTAAACATTTTATCAACTTTTTTGGTCATAGTATGCTTTAAACTATACACACTTGTGGAAATGATAAAATTCTACATGGTAGCTAACTTATTAAAACATCATTTGTATACATGGTAATTCCTTTTGTATCATTTATGTGAAATGATTGGTTTGCAACTTAAATTAAGCTAAAAATTTGTTTAAGTTTGTTGTCACTAATGTGTGAACTTATATAATTTGGCTTAGCCAACTTATATAACACATATCACAAATTTACATAAACAAGATCAGAGAGTCAGCTTCAAATATGTGATAGTACAAGGCAGATTCTTTGGTTTTCAGAGACATAGCGTGGAAAGATCTAAAATTTTGCAATTAGTCATTCTGAATTGAAAGATGTTGGAGACAACACGTTTAAGATTTCAATTTTCGAGCACTAGGGTTCAAGTCATTTGGCCCCTCGTGGTGGTTGAATTCTAACTTTTATTTGCATGTTTGACATCATTTGAATCCGAAGAAGTGTTGGTCAATTGGACCGATATTTTGTGTGTTCTGACAGTTGAGAAGAGTATGCAGATGTTGCAAGCAACCTCAGTTATGGATGACTCAGAATCCTCTCTTATTTTAGTACGTTTTGAGTTTAAAAGTTAGTGTCGATTGCAATCTTGACGAGTTTAGTGGAAGCCAGTTAGTCCATAAAAATGTTGAACCATGGTGTCCTAACACCTTGAGCATGTGAAGCCCGACATCCTACGAAAACAAAATGAACTTCATCCGGTCGTAGTACAACTATACTTTCGATGCTATATAAACTATCTCGAGAAAATCATCGGAGAAATAGAAAAACAAAGTGAATATAATAAAAATAGATTATCGATTATTTTGTACGATTTGAGTTGTAATTGACATCAGTTTTCCAATTTCAGACTGGTTGATCAACATATATATAATTTTCCTTTAAAAAAAGACTAGAGTTTGGGGATGTAACTATGGAAATATGTATTACACACATAGTAAGGAAAAGACAAGAGGTAAAATGGTGTGTGGGGGTCCTATGATTGCGAATGCATGCAAAATCTAAAGGGGTCCATTTACAAAGATAGGACACATTTGAATGCAACAAGCCCTAGATTACCTCTCTCTCTCTCTCTCGGTGCGTTGTGGGTCCCAATCACGACAAAGATTCATCGATACTTCATTTCACACGTGGCATCATCTCCATCACCTTCTACCGACACCCGAATATTTTTTCGACTTACGAGGAAATGTTATCAAAAACCAACTTCGTCTATATATATATATATATACACACTCATCCATTTCTTCTTTTTTTTGTTTTTTTTTTATTTTTTATCACAAATATATTTGATTTTGTTTTCATATCAAATCTATTTTTTTTATGATTAATAAATTTGGGATCTATAGGCTTTTAATTTTTTAAAATATGATCATACTAAATCAGATATTCGTATTTGACGAATCAATTATTGGTAATACGACTCGATTTCGTGTTTTTTTCTTAATTTGTATGCATAACTGTAAATATGAATCCAATATTTCGTGTTTTTGTCTTAATTTGTATGCATAACTGTAAATATGAATCCAATAAAAAATTACTTTTTATAGTAGATAGTTTGTACGTGCATTACATATATATTGACAGCTTTATTAATTTTATACAAATGATGGTTATACATGGAGTATAGTGTTAGTATTCGATTAATAACATTTCGCACGAGACTATTTTATACAATTTTTTTTTGTGGCACGAGAAATATTTTAAAATTATTATGATTACAAATCTTATCATTTTGTTTGTATTAGGCCATATCATCAGCACCTAATATTAACAATAGAGACAGATAAAATCGAGATGAGTGATACGTCCACAAAATGATATACTATATTACAATAAAAACGTTGACGTAAGCTTTGACAAATAATAAAAAGAAACCGATCGAACAAGATGTTGAGCTAATAAAAAGTTGATAAAAGTTTGAATTGGGTAAGTAAAATTCGACCTACTAAGCATATGAGCCAGTGTCAGTGCTAGAGTGATAAAGACGAAACAAGAACAAAAAAAATAAGCCGATGACATTGTAGCTTGGTAGTTGAGCTTCTAGAGTCAATCTTCGAACACCAGAGTTCGATCTTCTTTCATCATAGAGTGGAGAAAATATGTGGGACTAACTAATTGACTATCGGACCGGCTGATTGTGATTTGTTTGTTGACAAAAAAAACAAGAAAGGTAAAAAAGAAAAGTACATGTGTTTATCACTCATTTGATTTTCAAGGCCTCACGTTTTGTTCACAAATGATAGAACTAGGATTGGAATATATAGTAGCTCTTCATCAACAATATTATCCTTTGTTTTTTCGGGAACATCCGATAAAATTGGAACGATACATAGAAGATTAACATGATTCGTGCGTAAGGATGACACACACATAAAATAATATCATCCTTTTTTTCTCCGATCCCTTCATGAACGGATGAAAATCACCATATTTTTTTGGTTTAGCTGTAACTATTTAGAGCCATATGTGACGAAAATATTTCTAGTCAGCAACCATATTGTAGAAAATTTGTTTAAAATTTATGAAGATCATTATTAAAATCCAAACATAATGGTACATTCAAGAACGTTTGATAAAGAGCATCTCCTCCATATTATCAATAAGTTTGTAAAATGCAAAACTTGTCTAAGGGCCCATGGGACTTGGCCCATTATCTTAAGTTGGGCCTCAGAGGGCAAGAGGTGATATGATCCAATATTTGATAAAGCCTAAAAATAAATATTTCTATACAATATGGTCTTCTTTTCTTTGATTTTGAGATCCCAAAAAGAAGAACAATGCAATACCTTTCTCTATTTCCACTAACCTCTTAGTAATGTTTGACTCACTTAGCACTCCAACTACCTTCAAGATATCATCACACATTCTTCACCTGTTCTTTTAGCAATCTCATCGACCTACATAGGTTTATGGGCAGAGCCGACTCTGAGATTTCGCAGTCCGCGGAAAAAAAAGAACGATTTTACATTCATTTTTAAAATGTATTTTAGAGTCTTGTCATTTTTGAGGTTAAATATTTTCTTAAAAAATATAGACCACGAGTCCATGCTTATGTTCATGAGCTCTCTTTGTTCTCGACGAAACGCGACAATAAGTTTTTCAGGCCGCCCTTTCTCAGTTCGACCGATTTTCTTTTGATGCTGGTCTCTCACCAATTCACAAAACTCAAGTCATACAAAACCATTAGCATTGTTTATGTTTCGAGAAACCAAGAGTGGTGAACAAGAACCATGAGAAGACTAATATCTTTGAACACAACTTCTTCCCATTCCGAAGTTGTGAGATCTTTAATCGGGCGTATATAGTTATCATCCTGCCAAACAATCTCCTTCTCACTATCATCTCCGTCATCATCATCATCGTCGTCGTCGTCCTTCTTTTCATTCTTAATCGTTATCTTATTAAAGAACTGATTGAAGCTAAACCCCCAACCATCAGCATCTTCAGGCCATTTAGGATCTTCCTCGTTAACAACAAGAGGGTAATCAGCAAGAAGCTTTTGCATCTTCCTTCTCTTCTCCACAAGGTCAATCTCTTACTCTTCGATATCAGGATGCTTATCAATCACTTCTCTTATCTTCTTCCTCCATTCCCTTCTCTCTTCTGGATCATCAAGACTTCTTCTTTTGCCTGAAGTGTCTTCTTTAACTTCATCTTCCTCATCCTCACTATCACTTTCTTCTTCTTCTCTTCTCCATGACTTCTTCCCAAGTTTATTAACCAACCCAAAAGCTTCCACCTTTCTTCTGGATCTCTCCTACCCATTTGCAAGAAGTCGAAAACGGTTTGAAACAGAGACAAATCTACGATATCGAAGCTCACAATCAGAGAGATAGAACAATAGAAACTAACCGATGAAGAAGCGAAATTCACAGAACCGAAACAATCGTATCTCGACGAAGTAACCTCAAAGCGACTTCTTTTACAATTGGGCAAAGCCAAAAACAGTGAGGAAGAGCTGAAGAGTTGATTAGCCATTGATCAAAATCTTCGATTCTAATTTGGGAGACACGAACATGAACAGTTCTAAAAAATCTTCGATTTTGATTTTTCTATGAACAATTCTAAAAATCTATGATATTTGGGCTTAATTTGAGTGGATTTAAATGTTGTTTTGGCCCAAGACTTATTTAAAAGCCCGTATAAAAATACGCTTTAAAATACACGGTTCGCACTCGGTTTATACGCGGTTTGCACGCAAATCGAGGCCAATTTTATGTCGGTTATCGTACGATAACGGAGTCCGTTTTCCGTTCTAACGGGATCCGTTACGTTGACCCGTGTCCGTTATGCGTTGACCCGTGTAAAAGACGCGTTTGACCAATTACTGAACGAACTTATTAGTATAGAGTGAATGAAGTGCCAACAATGACTTCATGGCCCAATGGATATTGCGAGTTTTTACTAAACCCAGAGATTCTAGGTTCGATTCCCCAGCAAAGTTGTCATTTTATTTTATTTTTTCACACTTGTTGTATGTATATGTGTATACAAAGTCAAACACAAACATTGAGATTGTTTCCATCTGTGTTTTGAAAATCAATATTATATCAAAATGATCTATATCCTGAATATTAAAAACCAAAATCAATATAATTAATCAGATAATATCCATATTATATCTCATATTGTTCATTGGTTTTGTTGTCTTTGTGTCTTGGCTTTGTCATTTTGGGTCGCAACAAGAGTATCTTTGAACACAGCTTCCTCCCATTCTGAAGTTGTAAGATCTTTAATCGGACGTATATAGTTATCATCCTACCAAACAATCTCCTTCTCACTATCATCTCCATAATCATCATCATTATCATCATCGTCCTTCTTTTCATTCTTAATCGTTATCTTATTAAAGAACTGATTAAAGCTAAAGCCACAAACAATATTTATTTTATTTTTTTTTCATCGACCGATAAACAATATTTTAAAAATGGATTTTCAGCTAAAAGAACCTTTATTGTAATTAATTTTGCAATTTTACCTATATTTTTTTGTTAATAACAATTATACCTATATTTACCGAAACTCTATATCAATTGGCCAAGTAGAATTTAACCGTAGTATAATTCTTTTATATTTTGATTCAACGATTAATAACTTTAATATTAAAACTTAATAGCAATGAAACTCAATTTCATACTGAAATTTTGAATCCAATCGAAAATTACAAAAAATTTTAAAAATTTAATAATAAAATGGAGGGTTACATATCAAGTTAATTTCCGCTTGGTGGATTGATCTGCAATTTCAGCATATAAAAGGTAAAAATTGCAAAAATAGTCATAATAGAGGGGGTTTTTTAGAAAACCCTTACAAAATGTTTAAAAGGATTAATAAAAGTTTGTTTGAGCATTTTATTTGTTTTTTTCAGTATTAGACGATTAAGTAATTTGTAAATTCTCTAATTATGTTGCAAAAATAGATGCAATGAATTTTTTTTTAGAAAACCCTTAAAATGTTTAAAAGGATTAATAAAAGTTTCTTTGAGCACTTTTTTTTGGTATTCTTCGTTATTAGATGAGTAAATAGTTTTTTGACTCTAATTAAGTTGAAGATATACGTATTTTTATCATGGAAATAAGAAAATATAACCAATAGGAATACAAAAAAAAAGTTTAACAAATAGAAATGAAATTTTTGTTTGTAGGTTTAAAACAAAATATTCTCTTATATAAACCAAATATTCTCTCTGATTAAGTTTCTCAGTTCGATTAGGAATTGTAAAATCCAGTTTTTTGTGAAAAAGGAAATTAAAACGAAACATAATGTGATTAGGAAAAGGGTTAAAAAGAAGGAATCAAAAACTTTATATAAACCAATTATTCTTTTCCTCTCTCATTCATTCATCCATCAATTGTTATTTTCTCCTTGCGGGTACACAAACAAACGATGAGAACCAATGATCAATGACAAGTCGAGACTCCAGAAGAGAGAGGCATGAGAATTTTAGCTGACTTAACTCGAAAAATCTCTCAAACCACACAACCTCCTGCTCCTGCTCCGGCTATTTTTCCTCTCTCAACCATTCACATATTGAAACAAGTTGAGACACGAGAAGAGAGACTCTAAAGAATTTTTGTTGACTTTTCAAGAAGAGCCCAAACAAAAAGAACATCTCAAACCACATCTCTAGCTTCATCTCAGAAAAAATAATCAAGTTCAGACATAGGATGTAGCTCAACTTGATGTAGATAGATATTTAGAATATATTCAAATATCTTGATTATTTTTTATTATTTTAATTACATTTATCTTTGAATATTTTAATAGTCCAGCTCAAGGTCGGGTCAATTATAACTAGAGTTTTTTTTGGTGGGATACTAATTATGGTTTTCTTTTTACTTATTAGTGAATAATCATATTTTATCAATGTATTTTTATTTATATAAATATTTTTACTCAAAAATACAAATTGCACGAATCAGAATGTTTTTAAGAAGATGTTGTTACACTAGCCATTCAAACAAACCGAGTTTAGACTCTCTTCTCTTTTTGTTGCTTCTTAGTCTTTGGTTCGGATACTCCATCACTTTTCTACATACATCTCCCACACTCCATCCTTTAGATACAATATAATCCGCTACCTATTAAACCGAAAAATCAATCACCACGAGGACATTCTCTAAGTTGTGTAGTTTTATGTTGTAGTGAGACAAGAATGTAACCTGGTTTAGGTTATGAAGTGCTTCAAGTCCAAAAGTGTAGTAACACATGGAAGGTCTTCTTGCCTGAAAGAAAAGTGTGTATGTAATGATGTGAGCAGTGACGGAGCTAGGTTAGTGGATGTGGGTGCAATTGCACCACTAAAATATAGATAATTGTTTTTTTACACTAAACAAACTTGCTAAAGTGACAAAATGGTACTAATTGCACCAATTAATTTTATGAAGTCGTGAGTTCAATCCTTTCTAATTACAATTTTGCACCCACTCAAATATTGGGCTAGATCCGCCTTTGTTGCTGGTCATACAAGAGTTATACATGTGTTTCTAGAACACTATCTACTTAGAATTGTTAAATAAATTTTCCTTAAATTATAAACTTAAAATTTAATAGGTCTTAAAAGTGGTTGTTGATTGTATTTATGGAAGACTCACAAAACTTAAACAATTCATTCTAAACTTTAAGACAAAAACAAATATCATTCTCAACTCTAGTTAAAACTAATTGCTTTTAGAGAAATATTAAAAATTTATATCTATATACTTATTTATCTAATTGTTCAATTTTTATTTTTGGAATCTTTATGTCTGATCAAGATTAATTTTCTTCAACTTAATAGTTTAAATTTGTTTTTTTTTTTATGAAACGTGTAATTGTTTAATGTTAATTATGTGTTTAATAATTATTTCCAACCGAAAAATATTATTTTTTTTTCGCCAAACTTTAACCCGAAGAAAAGCGAAGGAGAAAACTTTTTTTTTTTAATTGGAGGTTGCAAATCTTCGTTTTCTCATGGCAAGTGTCGACGGGAAAAAAAACTGAACTCTTCTCCGCTTCTTAGATCTTCGCCGGAAACATTTCAGATCTGATCGGAGATCGTCTCTCTCTCAGAAATTTCTCCATCTTATCCTTCGTTTCTCTAGAGAGTGAGCGAGCGCAAGGAGGAGAAGAAGAAGAAAAAGAAATGGATGATTTCTTAGACAAGTTGCCGCAGATGGATCTGATGCGGTCGGAGAAGATGACGCTCGTCCAGCTTATCATCCCCGTCGAGTCTGCTCACCGTTCCGTCACTTATCTCGGCGAACTTGGCCTCTTGCAGTTTCGCGATGTGAGTGTGAACTCAGATCCGTCTTCCTTTCTTTATTGAATCTGTTGATTTATCTTTATCCGTCGAGATTCGTTGTTTAGATGATTAGAAATTAGTGGATACAATGAGATGTTTGATCTCACAATGTAGGAGGAGTTATGTTATTGATCCGCGAGTGGACATGCTTATTGCTTAGTGATGATCTTTGAAATTGTTGATGTTCTGTGGAAATGGGATGAAATTGGTCGATTGCTATTTGGATTTAGCATTAACGAATCTTCCTTGGTGTCGAACATTGTTCTTTTCCTCAAGTTTTAGATTTTTACTTGGGCGACATCACCAGTGTGGATCAGATTAGGATTATTAGTGAGATGTGGTAATCTCAAAGGAGCTGACACTCTCTGTCTTTGATTTCTTAACAGCTAAATGCCGACAAGAGTCCCTTTCAGCGGACATTTGCTAATCAGGTAATCAACTCAACGTTCTGTAACCTTTCGGTATTAAGCGACATGTGGTGAAAATTACTCAGGCACAGAGATTCGTTGTTAATGAAAATTATTGGGAGCGTTTAACAGGTGAAACGATGTGGTGAAATGTCAAGGAAGCTGCGGTTTCTTAAAGATCAAATTGATAAAGCTGGTCTAAGATGTTTACCCCGCCATGAATTAGAACCAGACATTGAACTTGGAGATTTAGAGGTCAGGATTCAATTTTTCAGTTCTGTTTCGGCTGAGAAGTCATCTATTCTAATGACTGCTTTAGTCGTGACTTTTTAATGACATTCCTTTGTATCTTCAATTGCTTTCTCTGGCAGAGACAACTTGCTGATCACGAGCATGAGGTACTGGAAATGAATTCAAACAGTGAAAAGCTTCGGCAGACATATAACGAACTTCTTGAATTCAAGATAGTTCTTCAAAAGGTAGGTGTATTCGCCTTTCATTCTCAGATTTATAGCCAGTAATGGGGAAATGTTTCTTTTCCGCTTGTCTCCATCCAAACTACCTGATAATTCCTTGACCGGTTGACAATGTTCTATCGAGCAGTAGCTGTTGTTCATTCACATCCAACTTCACTTGCTAAGATTTCCCCTTATCTTCCCCTATTTATGGTTAACTTCCCCACATACCTCTTTTTTACTTATTTTTAGGCAAGTGGTTTCCTTGTCTCAAGTAATACTCATTTAATCGGAGAAGAAACGGAACTACATGAAAGCACTTACTCAAGTAACGGTTTTATTGAGACTACCTCTTTACTCGAGCAGGTAATTGCATGTCAAAGTTTCCATGTTACTCGCGGTACCTGGAATCTCATACTTATCTTGACTAAGATAACAATTATTTTATTCACAGGAAATGAGTCCTGGACCCTCTAATCAATCAGGATTGAGGTTTATTAGTGGAATCATTAACAAAGAAAAACTTCCTAGATTTGAAAGAATGTTGTTTCGTGCAACAAGAGGCAATATGCTTTTCAATCAAACACCCTCTGACGAGGACATCATGGATCCTTCAACATCAGAACTGGTGATGCTGATCTCTCTCACACAGCAACTCTTTTCACCGTAACAATTATATGCGATTTCAGTGAGATGCTTATATGCTAAACTGATTTTGTGTCTATAGGTGGAGAAAATCGTTTTTGTGGTGTTCTTTTCTGGAGAGCAAGCAAGGACAAAGATATTGAGAATATGCGAAGCATTTGGTGCAAATTGCTATCCTGTACCCGAGGATGTAACAAAGCAGAGGCAGCTTACGAGAGAAGTAAGCTGAATATTCCGAAACTTGGTCCTTTATCTGTATGCGTTTTTTCCAAAAATTCTTGCATGTGAATTTCTTCTCACACAATTTTGTTGTTGACTTTTGTATCCTAATCATAAGCGACTGTAGTAGGCTTGTAGCTGCGTCACACTATGTTGCTTCTAGAGAATCTTTGTTTTTTCTTGATCAGTAGTGCTAGTGACTGTTAGTTACTGCACCTCACAATGCTGTTCTCAAAGTATTAATTTATTTGGTGTTTAGGTTTTATCCCGACTCTCTGATCTGGAAGCCACTCTAGATGCTGGAACTCGCCATCGGAATAATGCCCTTACTTCCGTTGGTTATAGCTTGACCAAATGGATGACCACGGTAAAAAGTAGTTCTGTGATTAGTTTTTTTGGTTAATTATCTTTTTGGTTAAGTATATGGAAGATTTTAAGGTTCATGCAACTCAAAACAGCCATGATTTTAGTTGGCCTTATACTGCTAGGTTCGGAGAGAAAAAGCGGTTTATGATACTCTGAATATGCTAAATTTTGATGTAACCAAGAAATGCCTTGTTGGCGAAGGTTGGTGCCCCACATTTGCTAAGACCCAGGTATATTCCTACCTTTTTCCCCTTTTGCATAATCTACAATTATTTTCCTGCAATTGCAATTCATCAACAACTTATCCACAGATTCACGAGGTACTTCAGCGAGCCACTTTTGACAGCAATTCACAAGTTGGCGTTATATTTCATGTAATGCAAGCGGTAGAATCGCCTCCCACCTATTTCAGAACCAACAAACTTACAAATGCGTTCCAGGAGATTATTGATGCTTACGGGTTAGTTCCACTTTGAGCATTACCTGATACTATTGTAATGTTCCATGGGAATGAAAAAACTCATCATGATGCAAGTGTTTGATCCCATGTTTCCGGCTTTCCCTCATCACGCATACATGATTTTAGAATAACTGGCTGCTTTCTAACAGAGCTGAACTTTCTTCATTCTGTATCTTCTTAATCAAGTTTAAATCGATCGAATGTGCCAGTTTATTTCTGCTGATCACGATTTCATGTATGTTTGACTTTATGCTTACTTGGCAGTGTTGCAAGATATCAAGAGGCGAACCCTGCAGTTTATTCAGTTATCACATATCCCTTTTTGTTTGCTGTTATGTTTGGGGACTGGGGTCATGGTCTATGCTTGCTGCTAGGAGCGTTGTATCTTCTTGCTCGTGAAAAAAAGCTGAGTACGCAGGTATGTTTGGCACCCAATTCTTAATGCATTGGTTGAGTGAGAAATCTGTGACGATAATGGCATTGAGGATGTGAATTATCCATAACGTAGAATTCTAATTTGTTTTGTTTAGTGGCTGAGAGATTTTGTACCTTTGGTTTTGAACTGAGCTGTCGCAATAATTATGTTGCAATTTCATGTGCTCTCGGAGGCTTTTTGTTTTCCATATGAGAGAAATGGTGATTTTCAGTTATTTAGAATCGGTATCTAATATGTGGCAAATTATTTACCTTTTCACTCTAGGATAAAGGTTAAGTTGGATATTATTGGCCTTTGGAGAAATTTCGACCTGCGTCATATGATGTTTATGTGTCTTATCTTTACCAGAAACTTGGAAGCTTTATGGAGATGCTTTTTGGAGGCCGCTATGTAATCTTACTAATGGCGCTTTTTTCAATATATTGTGGGCTTATCTACAATGAGTTCTTCTCTGTTCCTTTCCACATCTTTGGTGGTTCAGCGTACAAGTGTAGAGATACTACGTGTAGGTATGTATTATTTTCGAGTCCAGACATAGGAGTCATCTCTTTATAATTGTTATTGTATTTGCTACTGATATACATGTTGCTTCTTTAATCCAGCGATGCTTACACGGTTGGTTTAGTCAAGTACCGTGATCCATACCCTTTTGGCGTAGATCCTAGTTGGCGTGGAAGTCGTTCAGAACTGCCTTACCTCAATTCTCTTAAGATGAAGATGTCTATTCTGCTGGGAATTGCTCAGATGAATCTGGGACTAATATTAAGTTACTTCAATGCTCGCTTCTTTGGCTCCTCATTGGACATAAGGTTTGTCTTATTTTGTTATTTTATCTCCCTTGTGAAAATTTTATTGTTTTTATGGCTCATGTCTTTTGTGTTATTGTCATCAGGTATCAGTTTGTACCTCAGATGATATTTCTTAACAGCCTATTCGGTTACCTCTCACTACTTATTATCATCAAGTGGTGTACCGGATCACAAGCAGACTTGTATCACGTGATGATCTACATGTTTCTGAGTCCCACCGAAGAACTTGGTGAAAATGAGTTGTTCTGGGGCCAGCGTCCACTTCAGGCACGGTTTTCTCCTTTTTCTATCCAAAGCTACATTGGTTCTTAGTTCCTTCCTTAACTCATTTTAACACTCGTATACTTTTCTGCAGATTCTGTTATTGCTTATGGCGTTCATCGCTGTTCCGTGGATGCTCTTCCCAAAGCCCTTTGCCCTTAGGAAAATTCACATGGAGGTATCCAAGTTTTATGCTTTCACTACATCTGTTTTATTCACTATTCTTTCTTTTGGTGCTATGGCTTACCAAGGAATGGTTTTTTTATGCCTAATAGAGATTTCAAGGTCGCACTTACGGCGTTCTCGGCACTTCTGAAGTTGATCTCGATGTAGAACCAGACTCTGCTAGAGGCCATCGCGAAGAAGAGTTTAACTTCAGCGAGATTTTTGTACATCAATTGATTCACTCCATAGAATTCGTTCTAGGCGCAGTTTCAAATACCGCATCATACCTTCGTCTTTGGGCTCTTAGGTAGATATGACTGGCCATTCGCATTTTTTACAAATGACCAATATGATTGTTCCAGTTTCTGTTTCTGATATACTCTTTGACTTTGATAGTTTGGCACATTCGGAACTGTCGACGGTCTTCTATGAGAAAGTTCTTCTTCTTGCCTGGGGGTGAGTAACATTTAACTTACATATTCAAACTAAAAATTTGTAAAAAGTTACTTAAATGCTTTCCATTTCTCTCTGCAAAACCAGGTATGACAGCATAGTGATCCGGTTGATTGGGATAGCGGTATTTGCGTTTGCGACAGCGTTTATACTGCTAATGATGGAAACACTAAGCGCGTTTCTACATGCTTTGCGTCTTCACTGGGTTGAATTCATGGGGAAGTTCTTCAATGGAGACGGTTATAAGTTCAAACCTTTCTCATTTGCTTTAATCTCAGATGACGATGAATAAAAAAAAGATTGGCTTTTCCCAACCCTTAAAAAACCACATTATACGTAACTTTTTGCTTCCTTTATTTTTGCTTTTGAAAACTTTTTAACAGAACCTTACGAATTGGTATTTTGTAGTTAATGTTAAAAGTGGAGAATCTCTTTGTTTTCCCCCTAAAAGCAGAACAAAGTTTAGATTACTTTTGGATTTTTGAGATTTTTTTTCGAAAATATGTATGTTATGGAACACTGGAGGCAAGAGATAAATGAAACATTGTGCTCGGCAACAATCATTTGTAGCATTTTTGTAAACACAGATAAGGTTTCTGATTAACATGGGAATTGTATTGGTAATGATAAAGTAGTACATACATATCTACACTATATATTGGGTTGAAAGACCAATTCATACATGATAATAAGATTACTTGATTTTTTGTTTTTTTTTATTAGCTACATTATAACCGAAATCGAAATCACAATGAACCGGAACGAATGATTTTTCTTTTTTAAGGGTGAGTATATTAACCGGAACCGATAAAATTTAATCGAATTTTTACAACACCTGGATGGTTAATATTTTTAGAAACTTGAAAAAAGTTGAAATCAAATCAAATCGAAAGATGTCGACTATTCGACAATAACTTAAAATATCTAAAAATATCCAAAAGTACATAAATATATTCAAAAATAATTGAAAATATTCTGAAAAATATATTTAAAATCGAACTGAACCGGAATAGAATCGGAATCGAACCGAAATATTTCCGTTTCTATCTTCAACAAACAGACTAACCAAAAATCAAATTACCAAACCGAAAAAAATATTCCAATGCCCAACCCAAAATTTAAATACGTAAACCAAAAATAAAACCGGGAAAAAAACCCTAGAAATTACCGCGAACTTTATCATTAAGGCACTTGAACATGAGAAAAAATTAAATTAGCCGTCAAACACAAAAAACAAAGAAAAAAGAATTAGGTATTTTTTTCGTTGGTGGGTATTAATTGGCAAATTCAATTTTACCTTTTGAAAAAAAAAACATCAGCCATTGGTGAAGAAGGTTTTAGCCACTAAAACATACATCCCAGCGATTTCTTCGTCGTCCTCTTCCGAAAATCTCCGTCTTCGATTTTCTGCGAATCTCGTATCCTTCTCAACATCGTTAGTATCTTCTCTCTCAATCTCTCTCGCGTATCTATTCATCTCGAAATCGTGTTATCTCAAACCCTAACGCAGGTTTTTGTTCGTTAATTCGTTAACGTGTGCGTACAATTTCGGCTTTAAAAGATTTAGATTCGCGGGAGTTTCTTCTTCAAATTATGGATTTTGGAGTTGTTAAGGGTTTCGCATTGTAGATATTCTTTCGGATTAAGGTTTTGAGAATTTTAGAAAAGTTCTTCTCTTTTAATAACTTAATTTTGAGAATTAAAGTTAGATTTTAGCCAAAAGAATTGAAATCTTGAACATTGTTCTCACTGGTTGATTAGAAGTCTGTTCTAAGTTTAGTTAACAGTGAGCTTATTGAAATATGTTCTTCTGATCTAATAATGCATGTTGTATTGTTAGGTAACGATAAATGACAAAGGAGAAATGACTTGTCCTATATGTACTGAGGAGATGGACTTGACTGATCAACAACTAAAGCCTTGCAAATGTGGCTATCAGGTTTGTATACATTACGATACAACCAGTTCCTTTTGTTTGTTTATTGTCACTGTTCAAGAAGGATGTTTTTCGAGTTCTTGTTAGTAGTGTGAAACCAAATTGGAAGTTGATATGCTTTCGTCCTGCAACTATCCAACTAACTCCGCTTGGCATTTCCGATTTCAGTTTGGTATGACCAGACTGCATATAGTTTGAGTTTGAGAAGTAAAGAGTCTGTTAAAAGAATCTTGAGTCTAATGTTAATTCTGTATGGCATATGCGTTTGCAGCTGCCTCTGTTGAACAATGTTCTACTGAAAAAGGACCGTTCGATAATTTCTTACTGTTTCGTTTTGGCTGTCCACATAGTGTCAATTATGTATCTTATGAATGCGCCCTTTTTTTTTAAATCTATGTTTTAAGACTGACCTTGTCTTATTCTGTTATTTTTTCAGTTGTGTTTGATTCATTTACTGTGCCACTGTGGTGATCTACAATGTATAACCTTTTTGATTGTGATTATCTGTCTTTGTTGCAGATATGTGTTTGGTGTTGGCATCAAATTATGGAGATGGCCGAGAAAGATAAATCAGAGGGCCGCTGTCCAGCATGTCGAACCCCTTATGATAAGGAAAAGATTGCCCAAATGACAGTTAGCTGTGAAAGGTAGATTTGAAGCCGAAAACAAATCCTTTAATTCGTGCAATATGTTGAAGGACTTATCCTCTTCTTTATGATAATTCGCCAGGTTGGTAGCAGAAATTAACAATGACCGGAAAAAATCACAGAAGGTGAAGCCTAAGCCTTCTGAAGGAAGGAAAGAACTAACTGGTGTGAGAGTCATCCAAAGAAATTTGGTTTATGTTATGAGCTTGCCTCTTGAACTGGCAGATGAGAATGTAATTCTACGACCCAAGGCCATTCCTTGGCATTCACTTTTTCTTTGGAAAGAAATCACCTTTTTCATCTCATTAATATGGGGTTTTTATGTATGCAGCTTTTTCAGCGTAGAGAATACTTTGGTCAATATGGGAAAGTCATAAAGGTAGCAATGTCTCGAACTGCTTCTGGGGCTGTCCAACAATTTCCAAACAATACTTGCAGTGTGTATGTATCTGTATTTCCTTTCACATTCCATTAATGGTATCTAGTTGTGAATGAACTAATTATTTGTAATTCCATATGATTAAGCAGAAACCCCTTTTTCTGAGGTCCACGTGTTAACAAACTACGTTGAGCTTACATTTTCTTCTCTTTCTCTCCAAAATTGATTCCCAGATATATTACTTACTCCAAAGAGGAGGAAGCAATCCGTTGTATCCAATCAGTACATGGGTTTATTTTGGATGGTAGATCTTTGAAGTATGTGATGTTCCTTTTTTCAAGATTAGTTATGTGTAGGTTTTGGTTCAGTTTCTAATAATATATGGATCTCATAGGGCATGTTTTGGAACCATGAAGTACTGTCATGCGTGGTTAAGAAACACGGTAAGTAGATAGTTTCTTGCACTCACTAGAGCCCTCTAAAAACTTATGTACAAATCTAACTGTGTCTTGTGGATATTTGTTTCTGCAGCCTTGCACCAATGCAGAATGTCTTTATTTGCATGAGTTTGGTTCCCAAGAGGATAGTTTCACAAAAGATGAGACAATATCACTTCACATGAGGTAAACTAACGTCAATGATCCTGATTAAGCTTTCTGGAGACTGAGGGATTTGATTTTGCATCAGTTCTTTGCTTGGCTCTATATGTTGTGCTTAGATATGCGGTTATCTGATTCATTTTCTGTTTGAAAAGGAAACTTGTTCAACAAATTACTGGTGCGGTGGGTAATTTTCCGCGGCGTTCTGGGAGTATGCTACCTCCACCGGTCGATGATTATGTTGATAATAATGAGTCTAGCACAAGAAAAGTTCCAAAAAGTGTTTTGAATGTAAGTTGCCAGCTCCTCATGTAGTTTCTCGAAGTTCTTTTTGCCGGCAGTATATTTGTGTGCTTGTATATTAAATGAGGACTAGATGCATATATGTATAACTTATTCTGCTTATTGTTTCTTCTTTATCTGCATTTTTTTTTTACTTTGCAGAATGCAAATAGTGTTGTTAAAAGCTCTCCCCTAAATGGTAGCAACGGCCGATCTGTTACTCTTCCTGCTGGAGCCTTGTGGTAGACTGAATTATTTGTATAGATTTTTCTTGTCCATTGTGTAAGTGCTATGTTTTATCGAAACTTGTAACTTCTTTTCAGGGGAATGCACTCTTCAAGGCAGTCTTCAGTTGCATCTACAGTTACAACAAATTCAGCGCAGGTTTCTACACCTCAAACTGTAATAAAGAAACCAGCATTAGAGGATGATCATGCTGCAAATGAAAATGAGTTGAGACCACAAGAGCAATTGGATGATCAGACCGATTTTCCTGAGCTTTCCTTGTATAATAGGACCTCGATCAGTAATAGTAGGGCATTAGTTTCTGCAAGTGTTGATAATAGTAGAGCTGTTGCTGTGCCATCTGATTGCACTGACGTTCCAGAACATACTTCTCAGTCTTGTGAAAGAACACTGCCCAATGGAAGCAAAAAGAATAATGGCAGATTACAGAGCGTATGCAGCAATACTGTGTCAGTGGGTACAGATGGTGTTGTAGCAAGATCTGAGAGCTCACAGTTTGATTATGCTTCCATAAAGCCGTCTCAGACTGAAGTGTCCCAGGACTCTCCAGAGAACCGTGAAAACGAAGCTAGAGAAGTTCAGACATTACAGAAGTGTAGCAGAACTAACGCAAATGAGGACGTGGTCTCGAGAGAAGTTAATATAGGTACTTCTTTGATGCCTTCGTTGGTAACAGACCGGTATATTGTAGCTGACGATGATATATCATTGTTCAATAGACAAAGACTCAGGGATCCAGAAGTTCTCACCTCTCACCCCAATGTGGCAAATGGCTTTCTACATACGTCAAATTGTATGCAGCCTTGTATATCCCAGTATGAGGAACCTAGGACTGTGTTTGGATCTTCCACTTCTGATGGCAGAGGAAGTAATCTAGCGCCCATCTCACATGGATATATCGAGATGCCATTTAGCGAGCCCAGTCTCTTAAACAACAGCCATAATCATTCTATGGTGTTTCCTGACAAAGCAAGGGACGTACCACCAGTTGGAAAGTGTTCCGAAAACTCTATAAGTGAAATGGATGACAGGATACTTGCAAACATATTGTCTTTAGACCTTGACGAATACTTGACTTCACCTCATAACTTTTCAAAGCCTTTAGGGGCAGATGAGATAGAGGCCAGGTCTCAAAAGCTAGCTAGCGCCAGTGAAGTTAGGAATAATCAATCCCGGTTTTCGTTTGCAAGGCAAGAGGAATCAAATGGTCATGTTTCTGAGTCTTGTAACGCTTTCAACAGTGTATTACCTGGCGGCAACCTCTACCAGAATTCTTCGCAACGACAGAGTCCTAACATGGATATCCTTGGGATGTATAATAATGGTTATTCATCCAGTTATCTCAAGGGAACAGATTATGTCACGGAAAACTCCACTTTGCC
Source organism: Anastatica hierochuntica (assembly GCA_900406275.1). NCBI lineage: Eukaryota > Viridiplantae > Streptophyta > Magnoliopsida > Brassicales > Brassicaceae > Anastatica > Anastatica hierochuntica. The sequence continues at coordinate 29,322 of OVAN01002613.1, forward strand.
CTCATCTTATAATCCTCCGTGTGAGTGTGATTTCTCATCCTTTTACCTTAACCTTCTAGCCTTCAAGGTTGTGTTATATTAGTTATTTCATGTTTACTTACATCGCAAACTGGTTATCTCTAGTTGATGGTCGTAGATATGGATTTAAAACACTCTCTAGTTCCACTCGAGAATAACATCAAGCCTCAGTAGTTTAAATGTATTCGGTATGTTAGGTGTTGAAAACGAATATATGGCTCTTATGTTCGGCATATCTCCACTCTTTGAATGATGCTTATCTTGGTTATGGAAATAAGTAAGCTTACAGTATATTGACTTGGCTGTTTGTTTTAAAAGCATATGTGCACTTCTTATTGAGGATTTGTGTAATCTTAATCTCCGTTGTTTATTTCTTGTAGCCGTTCCGAGATGTCCGGTTTCAGCACCACCTGGATTTTCAGTTGCAAGCCGGCCTCCTCCTCCGGGCTTTGCATCAAATGGGAGAGAACAACAAACATTTAATGGCTTTTCAGGTAAGTTTACATTTATCGTGAAGGTCATCTATTGTATTGGGGTTATATGACATGTTGCTTGAAAATCTGTTATCGTCATATGTAGGAAACCATCGATTTTCTGATTCAACGATGTTCAGCAACCCATATCAATCACTTCCAATTGAGAACACCGGTGGTGTGAGGAGTTTGCAGTTTACGGATCCCGCCATTTTGTGCGTTGGTCAACGCTTTGAGAATGCAAGCCTAGATTTCAGATCGAACTTTCAAGGAAACCCAAACTTCTTTGGAAACGAGGCAACACTTCAACAACAACTAATGATGCAGAACCCGTTGTCTTCGTATCAAAACTGTAGATCCAACGATTCATTAGGAATGGCGGCATCAAGGTTAGTAGATCAGTCTCAAGGGAGTAGTAACATACATTTGAGAAACCAGGCCGTGCCTAACGGTCAGTGGGATGGTTTGAGTAGTGAGATCCAAAGGCAAAACAGACTCCAAAACGAGAGAATTGTTGCGTCGGCAAATCAGATGAATGGTTACAACGGGACGTTCCGGATCTAACACCGGTTCGATGGAACCAGTGAGCTTTCACTGTGAGCCAACGGTTGGTCTTGCCGCGGTAAAATCATCTCTGGACCTTTGAATCTTTTATCTTAGTTGTAAAAAAACAAACAGCTTTAGGAAAGTTTATTGATTTTTATGCATCTTCTTTTGATTTTATAATGTCAAATATTGATTTTCAAATATGAGGTTACAAAAAAAAAATTATTTTTGTTTTCATCATTTTTGTAGATAAAATTTGAAAATTTTTTTAAAGCTTTAAAGTAATTGAATTACTCAAAATTTCATCTTGAATATAAAATTATTACTTAACAAGGTCAACTAAAAAAATGAATCAGTAATATAATTTTGTGATTTAGCAAAACATATGACTAGTCAACAAATTTTACAATGTGTACTTAATAATAGAAGGTTAGATGTAAGTATTGTAATAACACCAACAGAATCCAATATCATATAACTGCAAGATATTATAAAATAATTATTGGACCCATTATGTTTCCCAATCGTCTCACGTTGTTGTCTAAATTTGAGCCACTAGAAAAATATAATTGTTTATCTTAAGGATACTTCGACAAAGTATGTCACCATTTTGATATTTATTTATTTGCTCTTATGCTTTTGTTGCCTTCTTCCCCGTTAACTACCTTCATATGACATATATATGACGAATATATCCTTCAAAATTTTATAATTTAGTTTTTGTCATGTCTAATCAAATATAGGTGTGGGTTCTCACACCCTCTTTTTTGGATCAGCATGCCCATCATGTTCGACGGGCGAGAGCGCTTTAAAGAATTAATTTATTGTCTTTGTAATTACCACGCGATATTTCTTCGTGTTTTGTCCTCTCTCTCACAATCTGAAAATCACTCCCATGAAGATCATCCATCCTAGCATTGTTCTACCATAAACACGTTTAGCTATTGAATTCTATCAAAAACAGTGACCGAAAAGATAAATGCACTTATGTGAAATAGATAGTCAAACCAATCATTTTAAATTATCTTCAGTGGTGAATCTAGAAAGAAAAATGATAAGGTCATAATCTATGCAAAATGTAACATGAACGGATTGAACTTTGGGTTATGGGGCAAGGTAGAGGATTTCAACACTTCAACTATTAGATTCTTTAGAAAATTTATGCAAAAGAATCATTTATTTTAAGTTCACGGTGGGCACCCTAGCCATTACTAGCTTCGCCTCTGGTTTATCTCACGACCACTTTGTCTTTATGAATCGGAATCTCACAATAGGATCGAAACATTCCAATTTTATACGAAGTGCAAACTTAACATTGGATTTTAATCAAAACTACAATACTAATAGATTACAAATACTAAGACTCATCTATACTCGACTCCACATGAACTACAAGTGATATTGCATAGCTTTAAATACTTTCTCGACGCGTGTTTGTGTTGGAGAACAAAATACGGAGAAAAATCGCGTGGTGATTTACAAGAAAGTAAATCAACTCTCTGAAAAATCTCTCGAGATAGTGCACCCAACTGTTTGATAGAATAAATCTGCATGTCCAGAAGAAAATATACCGAAATACACAGAAGAGACGGTTAGAAGTGTTAAAATAAAGAATGAAACTATAATAAGTTAATAGTAACATGCTAGTTTGTTGATCAAAGAAAAGAATAAAAAGAAACATGTGAGTTTAGATTACTAGTAAAGGCATAGGATACGAGTCATAGGAAAGGACCATTTTTGGAACATTTAGAATAAAATAATTTAGTTTCGTAAGACATCACATGTTCCATTATTACCCGGAACGGTAGATAGACTTTGAGATTTGATTTGACAGAACAAGAGATTGGGAATCTCTTATTTTTGCTTTTTTTAAAACTTGACATTTGACATACCAACTACAACCAAGAATATCTTAAAATAAAATATATGTATTAACAAAAAAAAAAAAAATCTCAAACAACGGTAGCTCAAAAAAAAAAGTACAAAAGGTTCATTTTCAATGGAACAAATAATTATCCTAGGTCTTCAATTATTGACGTCTAAATGAATAAATACTCCAAAATGAACAGAATGTCCTTTTTTAATTTCAAAACTCTCTAATGCAAATATATTTCTTCTTTTATAAAGTTTACAATTGTGAAGACCGGTGTTAGATGTAACTTTTTTAAGGACCAGAATTATTTTATTTAATTTATTATCAACTATATTCCAATATATTCTAAAAATCCCTTATACATTAATTAAGAAGTGACTTTGCCACATGTCATCACCGCAATGAGTT
>OVAN01002614.1:0-32637 GCA_900406275.1 Anastatica hierochuntica
GGGTCAAATATGTTAAGGATTAAATGTGTTAAGGCCATTAATTAAATAACCCATTTTGTAGTGGTTACTTTGTGATAAAGGAAAGGTTATGGGCAGAAGTGTTATGAAATATTAATATGTTGATACCTTTGGCAATTTCTAGTTTGATGAGGGGCCGAACTAGAAACTGATTCTCTATAAATAGAGGGTTATGGTCCCCAAAACAACCCTAACAGAAAATACAGAAGCTCTCTGCATCCCATCAACAGAGACCTAAAGTCATTCAAGGTTTGCTTTGGAAGATCCATTCCCTATTCATTCAGATCCCTAAGCATAGATTCATCAGGTACGCTTCGCTCTAGTTCTTATTAATCAGAAACTGATATAGATCATGGTTTATAGATTGAATAAATCTAACATAAACATATTAATTTTAAACCTTTGGAGAACCAGATTTTTAACATTAAGCAAAAAGTTTTTTTAATATAGAATACCTTGTTCTATATTATTATTTTTTTGTTTTTCATTGACAAAAAAGAAATAGAATACCTTTTTCTATGCAAGTAAATTATATAGCAGCCTAACTAGATATTATTTCTAAAATACTATTAAAGAAAAGGGTCTCACACTAGCTAAATAGTAAAAAAAGACATAAAAGAATGAATGAATTTTTGGGAAAGGAAAGGAAAATGTCGGGGCTTCTTCCATGAATAAGCTATTCCAAAATTTTCATCTTTTTTCTTGCAATTTCTAGTTTGTTTTGTCTCTTCTCTCCTCTAAAAGTCACTCTTCTTTCTTTTTCTTATTACATTAGGGACATAAGAAATCTGTCTGATGATCCACTCTCGTACACATTTCAGTATATTAAGAGAGATAGAAATGTTGAAACGGATTTATTGGCAAAGACAACTAGGAGAACAGGAGCAAGTTACAAAATTGTCCGGTTTTAACTTGAGATGTAACTTGTGTTGTAACTTGTAATCTTGAAGATCTTGTAATTTCAGCTTTAATCTTGTTAAATTAAGCTTCAGCAATTAAATTAATGGGCTAATGGACTAATGGTTGTAATTCTCCAATGCTTGTATCATTGAATTTCTGTCTAATACATAATCATTTGAAGACAAAAAAAAAGTGACAAGACCATTCATGAGGAGGACCATTGGTTGCCTGGGACTCACCCTCTCCTCTTCTTGTCTCCTTTCGTTTATTATTATTGCTTCATGTATGTGATCAATTCTTCTTTTTTCTTTTTTGATAAAGATGTGATCAATTATTCTCTTTCTCTTCTTCATTTCACCTTCTCCCATGAGATAAAAACACCCAAATTTTATTTTAATATTATATATAGATGATAAAAGCCTATTTTCAAGCCTTTTGGTATATTATTGTCAGTGATATCTCTTATCATGAGGTCATCATAATACATGTATGTCACATGTGTACATATATCAGCATATGTATAACATAAGACAAAAGATACTAACACATACACAATAACAATATACGTTCTGACAATTTAAGATTGCATCAAATTCTCTTTTGTATGCATATTTATATATTAATAAGCTATTCTACTGTAGTATACATGCTACTAATACGTGTCTTATGGGTAGGGCTGGGTCGAAACCTAAAGAGTGAGAGCCTTCACGAATCTAGTCTTCTTGTGTGATTGCAAGGCTTTTCTTTTACCTCCACACTATATTGCACAGCCCTATATATGTCTATACCCTATGGAATGTTTTTCCCCTAGTTTAAATAATTTTATGAAATTATATAAGGGTTCAGAGAATAATATTTCTTGTATATATTAGCTTTTTATTCAAGGACAGTCTTCAAAAATACCTTTAAAATATATTTTTTCAAAAATACTGTTAACATTTTCTTTTTAAGTATACCATAAACAAAACTTAAAAATAAAACCATTAAACCTAAAAACCTAAACCTTAGAAAGGAAACCGGATTCCAGCATCTCCGTGAATTTTTTCCAGGTTTCTCTCTGTCCAAGATTCCGCGAACGGCGAATGCGAAAGCGGATTGCCTGGTTAGAGGTTCCCGTATTACTTATCACGATTATATTTTTGTACAACCTTCTCCTCCGGATAACCAGTTACGGAGTAACTTTTTGATTATAGATTGGTAGACAAAAAAAACCCTAAAGCTCTAACATCAGACCATAAATACAAAATACTAAATCTAAACCAAAAACGTTTTAACTTCAATTTTAGTGTTAGTGGTATTTTAGACAAAAACTATGAAATGATATAATTGTCGATTTTAAAAAGTGTGTGGTGTAGTTGTATGTGAAAAACTTATTTTGATGGCATTTGTAAAAACTTCAACTATAAACGTATCACCAAGTGGGCCAGTGGTTGCACCACCTCTGCATCCATCTCACCTAACTAGGGTTCGAACCCTACACTTGTCTCTTGTGAAAGGAACTATTTGCCACTAGACTACGATGACAAAAAAAAAAAAAAACGTATCACCGAATAAAAAGAAAGGTATGAGTCTAGAAGCCCAAACAACTTAAAAAGGGTTTTAATTTTAAACGGAGACAATTTTACTAAACCCTGTGTCACACACAATCCACATTCCCAATATGGTTTTTTGTAAAACCAAATCATACCCAAGGTGCCCAAGTAGTATACCATAGTCAAAATTTTCAAATTGAAATATTAGGTTGCACCATAACAGATGAAAATTTATAAAAAAATATCAATACAACACTCCGAGAAAAGTACTCCAAAATGAGACCAACTTGTGCTAGATTGCGACAGGAAATTCGGTTATAGCATAACGCACAAACCGGAAACAATGAAGGTAAAAAAGCTAGATGAACATCATTCATATTCATCATTCACCAAACGGAAATGATGAATAATTACATTATTGAAGAAAGAAACGCATTTTTAAAAAAAGAGTAAGAGATGGTTTGATAACAGGATTTTGATTTAGTTCTTGTTGGCGATGAAGAGTCCCCATTTCTGTTCACCCAATGCACTTCTCTCCAGCTTCGCCTTCCATCCTCCAACAATCTCATCGTAATCCTCCTGCGTTATATTTTTTTTATAGAGTATGAGAGATTGAGAGATATATCCAAATATGAATATAAGAGACAGCTTTAAAATATAGCAATATCAAGATTTGAACTTTCTCGAGATCCAAAGTTACTTACTTTGGAGAAATCAGCAATGAACTTGTCCTTTTCTTTCTCCACCTTCTCTAGTTCACGTCTTAGGACTTCCATAAACTGTATACACACAAGAGAAAACTCTTGTAAGAAAAACTATAAATCCTTCCTTGGTTTCCAAGATGTATATATATTTGGTTCCATTTACCTGATCAGTACGGTCCTCTGCGATCACATCGTTGAAGCCTGCGTCTTTTAACATCTACATTGAAGATTTGTGTTAAAAAAAGGGACAAGTAGAGAAAGGGTTTAGAGAGAAACAACACTCATCGACAAAGAAAACAAACCTGCCCGTAAGCTTGAACGTCATGGAGATCATATCCTCTCTGTTTGATGTACTCAGAAAACTCAGGAGATGGAGTTTTGGGGCTTCTACAGTAGTCACTGATGAGAACTTTACCACCTGGTTTAAGCCACTTGAAGAAAGTCCTGAACAATGCTGGTTTATCCTGAAAAAAGAGACACGAAAAGAGAGAGAGAGTGTGTGAGTACTCAAAATGATAAAACTTTCATAAAAGAACAATGAAAAAAAGAAAAGTTGGGTTACTTGAATGTGCAGAATAGTGTCACGGCTGTAAATGACATCAAACGAATTATCTGCATAATGTTTCGTGGTGCAATCCGCAACCTCAAACTCAACCGAGCAATTGAGTCCAGTAGCACGTTCCAGTGCGAAAGAGATCATGTTGACAGATAGATCAATACCAACAACATGAACATCAAAATTCTCAGCCATATAGAAATCACCTCCACCAATGCCACATCCAACATCTAACACTTTCTGTCCTGGTTTCAGATCCATCTTCTCCACAAATTCTTTGGTTGTCTCTGTTTCAAGTTACATGAGATAACCACACATAAGTATTCACAAGTTAATAATACACACAACACCAAGTATTTGCAAACTGGATCATTACCGATTCCACCAGTGCTCACAAACCCTTCTCCAAATACACGCTCATAGCGTAGGATCCCACTGGATTTGTATTGAACATTGTCCAAGAAACGTTGGAAGCCTCTGTCATTTCCTGAACTGACTTTCTGCCAAATCCAACAAATCTGCATCACACATAGACAAATAGTGTTAAAATCCATGATTACAATCTTAGAATTATAGGAGTTTAGACAATCTTGATAGACAAAGAGTTTTGGTTTTTACCTGATTCTGATTCTTCTTGTTCTTCACATAAGCTCCAATGCACTTGCATCCGATCATAGAGAGCTCAAACGAATTCCCAGCAGCATCCTGTGTCTGACATTCTTGAAAGACCTGCATTTTTTCACCATCGATTCTAATCAATAGATCTATAAATGCCACATAACGTGAACATAATAGACTTGGAAACAAGTAACTTCCCTACATACTTCAAAGTCCAACAAACGAAAATCAACAAACACCAAGGCTTAAGATAGATCACAGTCATATAAGAAAGGGATTCAAGTGGTAATGTATCCATCACTATTCAATCTAAACCCACTGAGACACTTTCTTTAAGTCTTAACAAATCCTTTTTAGAAACTAAAAAACTTCGAAGTGGCATATGTATTGTAACTATATCATCCCTAAGCTAAATGATTGAAAAGGCAGTTAGCAAAAACTAATTTTCAGTTAGATGTAACGACAAAAATCTTCGGAGCACGACACATATTAAAGTCAAGCCAAGTAAATGGAGTAGGAACCTTGGTATAGAAACGTGGTTCACGGTAGTGAGTCGGATTTGATTTCCTCTTACTATCCCCAGATTGGTGGAAGCAAGATTCGCGGAAGAAAATATATCCTCCGACCTTTACCCAACCAACCATCCTTTCAGCTAAAAGCTTCACCTGCATCCACACAAAACCTATTAAAACTTTCTCATTAACAAAACTCTTTTATTGAAAGATCATGTTCTACCTCTTTGTCAGAAAGATACATCAACAACCAATTGGAGAAAATCAAATCAAGTGATCCATCAGTGATCTTTAAGTCAGGGGACGTAACATCCGCACACATAAACTTCACGTTCTTGTAATGGCCATTCACACTTTCATTCTAACAACGAACAAAGACAATTAGTTTAACATTCAAGAATACGTAATTTACTAGTCATGAGCAAGTGAGTTAAAAAGTTTAAAAACCTTTTTAATGACAGTATCAATGAAGTCAAGAGCAATGAGTTCACCAGCCTTTTGAGCTAATTCACCGGTGAATCGACCGATACCGGCACCGAGTTCCAAAACCGATTTGCCTTCATATGGTGGAAGTAAAGAGAGTACCTGCAAAATCAAAACGGTTCATTTCAAGAGATTCTTTTTTTTTTTTTTTTTGAAAGAATCCAAAAACAGAGTATGTTATTTGGGAGACCTCAGGACGTTCTTCTTTGTCGAGATCAGAGGCACGAGAGTCGAGCATCATAGCTTCAACAGTCAAATTAGCTGAATGTTCTATCCAATAATTCTTCTGGATATCACGCTCTTCCTCTACTTCAAAAATTCAAATACGATAATCGCTCGATTTCAAAAAAGAGAAAAAAAGGAAGATTCGAATCGATATAATCGGAGAACTCACCGTACGATGTTGCCATTTAGAGAAAGGTGTTCGTCGAACGGAAAACGAAAAATGTGAGAAGAAGAAGAAGAAGTTCAGTGGCCTTCGACGGCGAGTCTGGATCTAGAGAAGCTTCTTGATCTACGGTTAACGGATCGGCCTCTCTGCTGCATCAATTCACACCGGAGATAGAGAGAAAGAGAGAGAGAAATGTGAGAGTGTGTGTGGCTGAGAGAGAGGTTATTGCGCGCGCTTTTTTATAGGGAAACGGTGGCTTTGCCTTCGACCTCGGCACCAACCGACCGTAAAATTAAACCCTCTCTGATTTTTTTTTTTTATTTTTTACCTCAAAACCCTTTTTCATTGAGATAGCTGTAAAGGAATCTCCTCTAGGAAGAAATCCAAGAAATTCGCCGGACTTACAAGGGCAAAGAAAACAAAGTGTGGTTTTGCCTTACAGGTAAGACAAAAACCAAGAGAAAATACATAAGCAACAACTAATATCGAATTAAAATAGAGATAGACGTCTGCTCCATTGAAGCTGCATGAAGGAAGTCCTTGACTAGATGCGGTTTTAATAATTTCTTGTGTGGTTTTAATACTTCATACTTGCGCCAGAAGTGTCGAAACACTAGATCCCTGAAAAGGGTGGTCACTAGTAGGACGAGAGAAAACTCTCGCGACCCAATATCTTATACCTAGGATAAAAAGATAAGAAACAACAATTGCATCCTTAGACGAGTGCTCCAAAAAATTTGGTACACTTGAGGAAGTCCAAATCCGGTTAGCTTCAATATTTGCATAATATCTCTCCAATCCAGAGGAAATAGATACCTCCCATCACATTTACAAAGGAATGAAACACGGAGTTTCCAATATGATGTTCGAGCTACAGCATGAGACAACATACAACCAAAAGGAAAATCTAAGCCCCAGTAGAACCGTACCAGAACCTGTACTTTCCACTAGAAACATCATGTTGGTCTAATGACAGCTGCTTCAGGATGGGGAATGGTAGAAATGCACCATTAGAAGCAATTGTGGTAGTAAACTCTATTATCCAATCAACTTTTTGAATGTTTACATTTTCTACACAATGGAGATTCATATCCAAATCATAAAGTCTAAATAATAGACATGTTTGGAGTGATAGATTAATTGGGTCTAAGTCAAACTTCTCCATTAAGGAGGAATTAAAATCCTTTAAAGTTGGTCCAATCTTCTCCATTGTGGAGGACAATAAGATTAAATTATACTTCCCAACTATGGGGCTTAACCCAACTATGAGATTTATACACATAGAGCCCAAAATTGGCCCAACATCACAAGGAGCCCTAGCTGCCTCCTCTTGCAGCCACCAGACGCCAAAGGCATCTTCTTCAGGTTTGTCATTGATGGTAGTGGTGGCGGGAGGGGCAAACACCCGGCGGCAGCTGATCAGCTTCGTCCAAAGATTTCTCCAAGAATGGTCTGAGACATCCTTCTCATTCCTTGACTGTTGTTGTGCACCAAACGGAGATCATCTTCCATACACATAAGACCACTCCGGTTGAGCCATCCACCGTCTCTGGAAGCACCAATGTGCTTTAATCTTTGCGACCACGATGGTTAGATCCGAAAAAATAATTGTTCGGAGCAAGGAGTGACTCCACACGAATTGACTTAAATAACTCTTCTTTCCCCAGTCCAAGATCGATTTATGATATTGAGGGATAAGCTCCCAGACACAACGACCTAAAGAGTTGACGACATAGTTGCCGGACGAGGATTCCGATACACCGGAAATTGACGGGCGAAACACCGCTGGAGNGTTTCGCCCGTCAATTTCCGGTGTATCGAAATCCTCGTCCGGCAACTATGCCGTCAACTCTTTAGGCCGTTGTGTCTGGGAGCTTATTCCTCTCTATTTCAAAGTAATTCTTTTGAGTGAATTTGCGAAGTAAAATGAAAAGAAATTCATTAACTAGTTTTGTAATTCGAAAAGAAAAGTTTAATAAAATATTAAGGGATTTTTACTATAGCATTCCCCACTTATTAAAAAAAATAGGGTGATATAGAAATTTCAATAGTTCTTTTAGGTCTATGAGACCATTTTTTTTTCAATTTTTGCTCGTTTTAAAACTAACATTACTTGATTTTTTTTTTGGTAAAGCGTGAGAGAATTTCAAATTTCCATCTATAACTTTAATAATATCCGAAATTAAACTTTTAATATTTTGATTTTAAAAAGATTCACTCATGATACACAAAATCAACTAAGGCTATAGGTATTCGAGTTTCCAGATCGGGAAGGGTCGGATAATTCGAGTTTTGGATAATTTGGATAGGACTATATGGAATTGAATTGGACTCGAACATATTCTCGATCAGTTTCGTTCGGGTCCAATTCGGGTTCAGATCGGTTTTTATATTTTTTAGAGAATTCAAAGTGAATTTGAAACCCGATAATAACCTGAAAAAATCCAAATTACCGGACAAAAAATGAATTGTCCAAACCGAATTACTCAAAAAATCGAGTTACCGAACCAAAAATCGAATTGCTCGAACAAAAATAATAAAATAATAAAAAAATGAATATATATGTTTATAAAATTGTAAATAAAAATATATTTCGGCTTTCGGATACTCAGTTCGGTTTTCTATTCGGGCTCGGATCGGTTCGGGTTTTTCGATTATGTAATAGGAACCATCCGGATTTTTAAAAGTAATTGGTTTGACTCGGATTCGGTTTTTTCGGTTTGTGTTTTTTGGTTTCGGATTTTATGTCTAATCTTCAAATCAACCTGTAGACATTTCCAAATTCGAATATATCACCTCTTTGGTTATTTTAGTTGATAATTTTTTTGTTTAAAATGTCATATTTTATACCGTTTTGTTTTTGACAGAAGTTACAAAGTTCACAAATAGCGAATAAAAATTTATGGTTGATATAGTTGATAACTTAATATTATGGTATCAATCTTTAGATTATGGTTGATTTTTTTTGTCATCTATTTACACTGAGACCTTCGATCTTTCTTTGTCAAGGTATTTAATTACTTTTATCTAGTTGTATTAAAATTTCTAATTTATTACTTTAAATATAACTAAAATTAGATAAATAATCCTAACGTGAATGTAAATTTTTTTTATAAATGAAATATAGTAAAAGAGTAAGTGAAATTGGGTGAGATAGCCAGCAAATTTTTTTTTGTCTTCAATCAGAATTTATTTAGAATGAAGGAAATCCGTTGTAAGGTTAGGTACAGTAGAAACAGAAACATAAAAGTAGGACTTAAAGCTTTCAGACCCCTCTATTGGTGTTTGGACAAGTGTGTGCGCCACTTGGTTTGAATGGCGTCATGTCCATGTGAACCGAATCACCGGAAATTTATCCTTCCATATGAAGAGCTCCCGTAAAAGATCTTGTAAACCAAAGTTGGTTATATGCCCATTTATAACTGATTCGACTTCTTTCTTGTCTCCTTCGAATACAAGCTTCTGAAATCCTTTAACATATGAATGTTGCATGACCATTAAGGGAGCTTGTAGTTCCGCTTCTGAGGCACTAGTACAGAAGAAACCAACATTGTGTCCTGCTTCCAAGTAATAACCTTGTGAATCACGGAATACCCATCCCGCTCGCGAGGGTCTATTTGGAGAAAAACTTCTATCATAGTTACAATTCACGACATCCCGAGGTGGTCTTATCCATTGAGAGGCCCGCGGGGCTGTGCCAAGCTTAGTAGAATGTGGATCTTCAAGGTACATCTGTACCCATTCTTCTGCGTCTGTTGTTGCCTTACGCGCATCGTGTTCTCATCTCGTGTGCTTCTTTTGATATACTAAGATATTTCGACTTTTCTATAATCGCCAAAGTACCCATAAAGGAAGTTGCCTATTAAGCATATCTACACGAGAGTATGAGGCATTACTTACAATGAATTGGATCTTAGAAAGATAAGACGTCGAGGGGTCATCATAGAAGAAGCTCGGCACGTTAGATGCTCACCATACTGATTTAGCGTGAAGGCAATTGAAGAATAGGTGTTCTTCTGATTCGAGAGTCACACAACATCGTTTGCATTATGTATCCCTAGAAATATGTCGATATGCCAATGTTATCCCAATAGGAACTGCTTTTGAGAGGAGCCGCCATAAGAAATGTTTGAGTTTTAGCGTCGTTTTGATATTCCATAGGGTCGCTTTAAGATCCCTAGGTCCAGGAGGTGGCTCTGCTTGAGATGGTTCCAAGTGAGTTGCTAACCAATAGCCTGGACGAACGGTATATAGGCCATCCTTCGTGTAATGCCATTCGACCATGTCATTTGCGGTCGAAGAGCTAAGTCGCAGCTGCATAATAAAGTTAGCGTCCTCTTCAACGATGTTTTCTTGGATTAGGTCCTTGTTCCAAGTGATTGGAGAAGGTTGGATGAGCTAGTTGACACGTTCAATATTTTGTAGAGGGCCAATTATTTGTCATGCTGCACGAGGCGGGTGTGTGGGTATCCAGGGATCCGACCAAATGTTTGTCTGCATCCCCTCACCAATCACCACCCGAAAGCCTTTAGTAAGCAAATGTCTTCCCTCTAGAAGGGAACACCAGACAAAGGATGGTTTCGTACCAGTTCCTACTCGAAGGATGTTTGTCTCCGAAAAATATCTCCCTCTTAATACCTTGGACACTAGGCTCCCAGGATTTTGTAGTATTCGCCATACTTGCTTAGCGAGCATTGCCAAATTAAACTTCTCAATATCCCGGAATCCTAAACCTCCTTCTTTCTTAGGTAATCTCATCCTCTTCCAAGCAATCCAATGCATAGATTTCGTATCATCCCCTTTAGTCCACCAGAACTAAGCCAAAATCATTTCAATCTCCTCACAAATGCCAATAGGTAACTTAAAGCAGTTCATAGTATAAAATGGCATTGCTAAAGCTATTGTCTTGAGCAGAATTTCTTTTCCAGCCTCCGAAAGGAATTTCTTAGACCAGCTAGTCGTACGGTTTTTAACCTTTTCCACTATATACCGGAAAATCTCTTTTTTTGTCGACCTATATTTTCTGGTTGGCCAAGATATTGACCGTTACCACCATCATTATGGATACTGAGGATCCGACGCAATCTAGACTTCTGTGGCGAGCTTACACGGGAGCCAAAAGTTATTGCGGATTTCCGTAAGTTAACGACCTAACCTGATACCCTCTCATACAATGCTAGAGTTCTTTTAATGGCGTTACATGCTTTGGGGTGGGCATGACAGAAGAAGACCACGTCATCTGCGAACATAAGGTTATTAATCGTAGGTCCTTGGTTACTAATTTTCATGCTTTTGAGGTTCTTGTTTTTTGCTTCATGTGCTAGCATATGAGTCAATACTTCAGCAGAGAAAAGGAATAAATACAGGGATAAAGGGTCGCCTTGTCGCAACCCTCTTTCCGGCTTTATGATTCCATGAGGAGACCCGTTGATCAGAACTGACAACGAAACCGATTCTACACAGCTCATAATCCATGATATCCATTGTTGGTGGAAGCTCATGCGGTTCAATGTCTCACACAAAAACACCCAATCCACACGATCATATGCTTTGGATATATTTGTCTTGATCGCCATATAAGACTTGGCCCATCTCTTTCGAGATTTTAGAGAATGAAGGTGCTCATAGGCAATGATAACATTATCAATCATGTGACGTCCGGGTACAAAGGCAACCTGATTCTCGGAAATTAGAGGTCCAAGATGCTTTTTAAGTCTTGCTACCAGAATCTTAGAGATTATCTTGTACTGAACATTGCATAAGGCTATAGGTATGAGTTCATTCAGCTTGGTAGGAGCCTCAACCTTTGGAATAAGGTAAAGGTGCGTATGGTTGACATGATCAACCGCTTGACTAGTAGAAAAGAATTCATGAACTTCTCTGAAAATTTCCTCTCGTATTTCCGGACAAAATTGGTGATAAAAAGCACCAGTAATGCCATCGGGTCTAGGTGCACGTTTTGCTCCAATACTAAAAACAGCTTCTGTTATTTCCTCATCCGATAAAGCTCTGGTAAGGTCATTATTCATTGCATCTGTTACCCTCTGGTTGAAACCATGAAACACTTGATCGTAGCACATGTTTCTGTCTACAGAAGCGTTAGAGATATTTTGAAAGTATTGTACTGCCGCATTTCAAACAGCAGCATCACCACGATGGATATGGCCATCTTCATCTTCAATGTTCATGATTCTGTTTCTAGCGCGGCGGGTCTTAGTAGAGGCAAAGAAATATTTCGTATTTCGGTCATCAATCTTTAGCCATTTATTTCTACTTTTTGCTTTCCAAAATTGTTCTTCATCAAGGTAAGCGCGAGAGAGTCTCTTAGAAAGTGAGTGTTTCGTTTGAGTTGAAGCACCATAAGTAAAGGCATGGTCCAATTTAGCTTTCAAGTTCGATATGAGGATCGCTGCATTTGGTCTTTTTTTTCGTCGCCAAGAAGTGATGACCTTGCGACTCTTATATATTTTATCGCTAACAGTACTAGCCTGATCACGTTCCTGCCAGCAACCAATCACCATGTCTCGAAAACCTTCTCGTTGAAAGAGTGAACTGTCATACTTAAACAAACTGTAACGTGTATTAGTGTGTTCTACACAGTTGATGATTATTGGTCTATGATCCGAGCCCTCATAAGAAAGAAATTCTGTTTGAGTTGTTGGGAACATGGCTAACCATTCTGAGTTCGCCATTACTCGGTCTAAACAACAAGAGACATTGTGCGTATGTCGCTTCCCTGTCCAAGAAAATTTATCACCAATGCTCTTTAGATCATACAAGCCACAAGTAGAAATCATCATGCGGAAGTCTTGAAAGTTGGACTCAGGTCTTAAAGGACCGCCTTTCTTTTCTGTGTTGTTTCTGATCTCGTTAAAATCACCTGCTAATAAATGTTGCCACAAGTGGTTTCGCATCTTTCTTTCAGGGTGACCATAGATATAAGAAACATAAAACTTGCTTTCATTGATTTCAACAAGGCAATCTACAATATTAGGAGATGAAAAACCTACAACAACTACAGATTTCTTCCAAATGATAGTAATACCCCCGCTACATCCTAAAGGAGGAACAATGAAGGAGTAGTAATAGCCGAGTTTAGCACAAAGGTCACGGATGCAGTCGTCTTTTTGTTTCGTCTCAAATAGGCAAAGAATGTCGGGGAAAACTTTCGTCGAATCTCCTTGAAGCGTCGAACTATCAAGTCAATGCCTAGACCTTGACAGTTTCAAGAGGATGTGATCATGGTGACTGTGGTGGTTTACGGTACACCTCACCACTCAGCTTGTTTTCCAACTGCTCTGTTTCATGATACTCCCATGTACCTCGCATGCTTGATTCACCTAATGAAACATCATGGTTTGTTGTGTCATCCTGCTCCATCACTCCTGCACCAGTACCTTCATTTCCAGTGTTATCCTGCATCATTGAGACCAAATTATCAAGAGGCACAATCTCCATTCTTGTTCCTTGGTTATCTTCCTCCATGTTAGCACCACTGCTTTCTCAAGGTTCAAGCATCTTCAATCTTCTCTGTTGTTCAGACCATATTGATTCCACAAACTTGCGCTTTCGCTTGGCTCTGTCGTGATCACCTTCCGTCTCAGCATAGGTGGCCAGCAAATGCATTAAATCATCCGGCTCATGTTCCACAGAGACTATGGCTTAAGACGATCCTTCCACCATTGTCCTTTCCTATCGGACTGGTTCCTGCAAGTACATTTCCTCCGCAACAGGATCTTGGAGGTAGACAACATTCGCTGCTCTGAGCACAGGCGCGATGGGCATTGGATGAACAAATCCATTTTGTGCCACAGGATAGATTTCTTGGATGCGAGCATCCCACGAATCGGACCATTTTCTGGAGCATCGTCGTTGTCATCCGGACCTTGATCGTCCCCTTCACCATTATGACTCAAGAAATTACCCAAGTCATGTGTGAGCATTCCACAAAACTCACAAACACCTCTGAGTCTCTCATAGTGAATATGTAGAAGAGTGTTTACGCCAGGCACAAACTAGAAGTGTCTCCTGAACCGCAAAGGCTCACGAACATCCCAACTTATCTGCACCCGAACAAATTCCATCTGAATGGCGAGAATCGAATCGTAATCAATATCCAGTAGTTGGCCAATAACACGACCTATGTGGGCTATCACTTCTCGATTGGTAAACTGAAAAGGTATCCCCCTAATCTGTATCTAGAAACGATGAAGTGTAGCTCTTGCAAATTCAATAATGGAGTCCGCCTCTCCATTATCAACATTCGATTAGCAAACGACCAGGGGCCTGCCGGAGGACAACAAGCATGGATTCCTCAGAAGGGAAAACAAATTGGAACCACCTTCCTTGAATAATCTGGCCATAGACGATACCATTCATACCCCATAGACGCAGAAAATTTACTATGATTGTACGCACGTTCTGACGTCGTGGCTTAACAGGACGCCCGACGATGATGAACCGATTGTCCGCCACTGCTTGCATCACCACCTCCGTCGGGAGCGGGACTGGTGCATCATTGATTCCGAGGTCAAAATCTTGAAGATGTCGTTGCAAATAGCCCGCCATTACGGTGACCTTGTCAGATTGAAGAAGCTTTCGCTGTGAGAGTAGAATTTGTAGAAGATGAGAGATGATGAATCGAAGGTTTGTAAGAGAAACCCCCAAATCGAATTGAGCCCTTATATAACCAAGACAAAAACCCCTGGTTAAAGCAGTTTCATCACGCCACGCAAAACGCGACATGGTAGGGGAGATCACATCATGGGGGTAATGGGTGTTAACCGCCGGCATGATGGAGAAAACAACCTCAACCTCTGCAACGGCGGCGAGATGAATCGTGACTAAAAACTGTCTGAAAATCACCTGAAATATCGCCATACAATTTTAGAAATTTTTAGGAATTAAATAAAAACCCTGCCAGCAAAAATTTTAAATTAAGAAACTAACATTTGTACTTTTCTTCAAAAATTATTTTACTCTTTTGCCTCCTCCTTATTATATAATAGTGTTTTTTAAAAAATCTAAAATCTATTAATGATTTTTTGTTATACCACTAATTCACTCAAAAAAAATTTGTAAAAAACAATGGTGAAAAAAAAATTGTAAAAAACAAATTTAGATATTTTTGGTAAAATAGTTAAGTAGTCGAGAGAGGTGGTGGAAGAGAATCTCAAGATCGTTCATAGGGAAGAGCAATTGGGTCCCTTGGGATCTATAAAACTAAAATAAATACGAAAATTGTAAACAGTCGAATCTTTTTATTTTTGTACTATAAAAGATGACACTTCACTCTTGTCTTGTTCATTTGACACATTGATGTCACTTACTACATGGCGACACGTCATGTTAAACGACGATTAATGTTCACGTGTTCTGTCGTTTCTGAAACTATAGTTGCATCCCTCCCATTGATTCTCTACACCAACCACCAATCTACCACCCCTTTGGGTTTTTTTTTCCCTTCGATTTTTTCTTTTTTCCTATTTTGTTTTTCTCATTTTTTTTATAATCAATCGGCTATCCGATTAGGCCCCAAGTAGAAACGCACTTTGTGCTACAGAGTGGACTGAATATCACACTGCCTGACCTGAGTTTGGGATGCCCAACCGACTAATGTCGGGGGTAGCCGGATCGCCTGTTACCGGACTACCAGGTAAACTGTTTGGGCCGAAACCCAAGCCCAGACTTTCCACACGATTGTGACTTTGTTTCCAGAGAGAATCGAACCATGGGGGGAGGGGCTTAATCCATTCCCAGGCAGTGCCGTGCTTAGCGTTTTAGGGGCTTAAGGCGAATTTAAAAATGTGACATTTTGCATAATTGTTTTACCGATAGTTGTAATCTAATTTAGCTAACCATAGGATATCGATAAAAACTAATAAACAAGTTAAAATGAATCTTGTAATGTAATATTGAATTTTATTAAAATCCTTGAATTAGAGTCCTAAAATTAAACTTTGTTTTAATATGGGATGTCGAGTCCGAATAAATCTTGAATTACTTACTTAAAATAAAAATATATTTTAAAGTGAATTTGTGATGTAACCAAAATTTAAAAGAAAACATATTTAACTATCTAGCATAAATAATTTTGTTGCAGAAAAAATTCAAAAAAGTGGTTCTTTATTGAAATATGGTCTTTTTAGGTTATGTGGTCTAATTTCTTTATATTTTAGTACGATTTAATTTTCACATTTTTAAAAATTCATAACAAAAATCAAACTAAAGTAGAAAAAAGTTGATCTAAAAACCAACATTTCTTTGAAAATTAAGAGTGTATTTCATAAGACCGCAAAAAGATCGAAATTGGTATCAAACCAGATCGTCTATATATAATATATTAGGTTTTATCTGGGTTATCATTAAAAATTTTGAAAAACCAAACCGAAACAGAAATATTAATAGAATATCTTTTAATATTTACACACTACAATATAATTTTTAAAATTAAAACTTCAATAAGGTGAGTTATCACGCGGGGTCTGAGACGAATGCCTTTTTTTTCCTTCATTAGTCACGGCCCTGTTGCCAGGTCTCTTCTACCACTAGACCACTCCTCGTGTGGGCTTGTTTTTCTCATTCAAACGTTAATTTAGAGTTAAATTTGTTCAAAAAATTTACATAAGTTATGCTTCATCACGGTATTACATAAATTTCTAACGTCAATTGTTGAAAAATTAACTTATAAATCAATATATAAAATATTGCATTATATAAGTGGTTGTTTGATTAAAGCCTTATTGAAGGCATGAATATAACTAGCCCAAACATACATCGACGTATATTCTCATGGATTTATAGGGAATTATAATTCACCATCCTTTTGAGAATATTTGAATAACATATATAGTTCTCTTCCTTCTCTTCTTGTTTTGAAATTGATGAGGTTTAAATTTCAGTTTGAAGAAGCCTCAAAATAACGGTAAAATGAAAACAAAATATAATGAAGTTCATAGACCCTTGGAGCCAGGGAGGTCAATCCACTGAAGCTGAGCCTCAACTTCTCCGCATTCCACGTGTCTCAATCTAAGAACAAGGTCCTGGACGAGCTTGCCATCGATCCAAACGACACGAGACTCCTCGGCTATACAATTGCGGCGACTAGGCTTAACCGTGGTCACAATGGTTCCACTAGGAAGTCCATCAAGTTGCATTCTCAAAGCCTCAATGTACGGCTTTATCTCGAACTCCGCATCACCCATCTTATCGTCTTTGCTAAACATGTCGTGGTCGTAAACCGTCTACATATATAACAATAACATATGCTTTTTAAAAAATCAATCCAAACAATCATGCGATATGATAAAATATGAGTTTTGACTTTTGAGTAATGTACCAAGAGGACAGTAAGATTTGGGTCTGTGACGGAGAGAGTCAGATCTTCATTCCATTGTGGATTTACATCTTTGTTTATAACACGAGTCTTCAATTTCTACAATGGTTTTATTTTTTTGATAAGTTTAAGAATGTTTTTTTTCTTTTATGTATATGTATGAATGAACATTTTGTGAAATTGTAACTTGATAATGACGAACCTGTTTGCCCATTTTGACGACGATGTAAGGATCGCTACTACTGAGGTCACGAACGGCTAGATTAACGCCACGTTTTATACGGATTCGAAGAAGTCCTAAGAGATCGTCCATTAGTGAGCTTGTCTTCGCCGGACCCGTTACACTCATTTTCTACAATCTCTCTTTCTTTTGGTTTTTGTTTTGATTCTTTTCCAAGAGAATCAAGAGACAAAAACTCAAAAGTTTTTTGGAGCGAAGTGTTTGAAGGGAGGGAGATAACGTGAGAGAAAAGAAACTGATAAAGACGAGAGAGAGCTAAACATATTCGACGTTGACTAGAAGGCGACCGGGAATCTCGGTCTCGGGTGGTTATGGTTAACATTCGTTTTTTTTTCCCTTTATCATTTGTAACCCCAATTTTAGCAATTCCTAAATTAACACCTTTGCCAAAAGATATCTAAAATCAAAATGCCTAATTTATCAGAGGAAACGTTTTTAAAATTTAGTAGAAGCATTGTTAACAAAATTGGCCTATACTGCTGGATAAATTCTAAGGAAAACATATTCTCATTGTTCGTCGTGGCGTGGCGGACAAAAGAAGCTCTCACTGGAATACCTTCCTCAGTCTATCGGCTGATAGAGACGCTCGTTTGTTGTTTGGCTCCAACACAAGTGCGTAGTTGAAATCTGCAAATGTTTAAACAAGACAAATCTTTGAGTGTTGATCTTTTTTTGGTCCTTGACAGATTCTACGAAGCCAAAAAACCAATCAGATTCTGTTGCTTTATAGCTTGCTTACCATCTATGGCTTCCTTGTAATAGCCTAACATTTCTCTTGCGGTTCCTCTTCGTAAATAGGCTTTGACATTCTGAGAAGAAAAAAAAAACACAACCACTTCTTACTGAGATTCAAGGAAAAGAGTGCTCTTACAAGATAAACTTCTTCAGTCTGTTTGTTAAAGAAAGTTACCTTCTTGTCGAGAGTAACAGCTTTAGTACAGTCTTCTTCGGCTTGAAGAAAGCTGTGTATGTATAGAGGGTTTTTATTAAGGCAATGTCACATAAGCATATCTCTAAGTTAAGAAAAAAAAGGGTTTATGTAGCAGAGAAACATTTACCTTCCGAGTTCGAGGTATGCAGCAGCTCTGTTGCTGTAATAAGTAGCGTTCTTGTCACTCAGCTTTATAGCTTCTGAGTATAGACCAATCGCTTTCTGCCATTGTTTCTCTTTGAATGCTTGGTTACCCTGTTTTACAAAATCAGGGGCGGGGCAACGAGATAAAAAGAAACACAATGAGAAACACAGTATACTAACAAGGATAACGCCGTTGGAGAAAAAGACTTCCAATACAGATAAAGTAATTGACCTTTTCTTTAGCAATCTCAGCTGACTCTTCTTGGCTGATAGTCTTTTTAGGTGATTTCGGATTAGCAACAATGCTGGATTGCTCTTGCAAAGATGCATACATTGTCTGCACCGTATCTAGTAAAAACCGGTCACCACCATGTCTTCCTATGAAAGAAACTGAAACAGGGCATTTGTCATGATGTCCAATTGGCACAGTCACCTGAATTATCAGACCAATAAATGTAAGACATGTATAATGTGGATTGCGTTTGCTAATGCTAGACTGGTCAGTGGTCGTTTAGTTGTTTAGAGGGCCCAAAGACAATCTAACATCATCTTTCTGGCATGGAAATATTAGAGAGTGAGATTTAACCTGACAACAGCCTGATACGCTAGCAATGCTGAGAAGACTTGAAGCTCGGTTTTGATAGTCTTCAGACATTATCTCTTTGCTACCAAGTTTTGGAGGAACCACTGGCATCGTTGGAATAACCAGAATACCATCATCCTATCGTATTGGTTACAGAGTTGGACACAACGAAAGCTTAGTCAAGATGCATATAAACTAACTAACTCAACTTGTGAAATCTCATGGGAGAGTGAGAATACCTTGAGAAGAGAACCAATAGCCACTCGCGTCTGGCTTCTGATGGCATTTAGGATCTCAATCTCTTCATTGGTTAGTTCTGGGTTCTTGTGCAATTGTGAAGAAATTACAGGATCAATAGCTGGCTTCACTGTGTTGACCCAATCACCATGGTTTAGAAGAAACTCGTGCCTACAAAATATATGCCAAGATGGTTTTAGAGCTCACAACCAAGATTCTCATCTCCCGATGGTGAATAAAAACTAGGCACACCTTTGAAGAAGCTGCATCACATTCGCCAGTAGTCTCGATGTTGGGACCTTCGTGTTATCAATGGCTTTTGTCCTACTGAAATCTTTCAAGCTAGGAACTTTAGATTCAAAATAGCTCTCCATGTTCTGATGCTTCAGCAATTGTCCTAAAAATAAAAACAAAGGATAACACTATAATAATCATGATAAACTACAGAGATGGAGGAGCTTCAGGAAGAGCAAAGGGCATACTTCCGAAAAGCTTTTCAGCTGATTTGATCACCACCTGCGTAATCCGGTCCACAGGGATCTTTAATAGCTGAAAATAGTCGTCCACTAGTATGATTTGCCTTGGATTCCGCGGTGCAGCATATGGAAGTTGCAAGAGTACATGGCCAACACGACGTAGGGTGTTCGGATCATGAGCAAACCATCCTGAAAGGCAATATCCATTTATCAGAATCGACATAATGTTGTCTAAATAGTGCTAAACTGAAATTGCCATATGAACGAGGTCATCTTATATAAGAATATATCAATCACATATCCCAGTATATATGAAACCAAATCATTCTTTTTTCAACAAAGCCAAATCATTCTACTTCGCACGTTATTTGTCCATACCAACAGAGTCGAGACTACTAGAAACTGGTACAATCCCGGAGTTCGAAACAGATCCATGGGAAGATTTGAATCCAAGAACGCCACAGTATCCAGCAGGCACTCTTACTCCGCCAACCGTATCGATGCCTGCAATGATGCAAGTCAACAAAATCATATTCTTAAAACAACTGAGCCAGCACCAACCAGTAAACCCGACCTACTAGATAATAATTTATAATGCTTAGACAGAAAATTTGGGGTGTGATTTGCTTTTGGGATTTATCCCTTCTCTACTGTAACTCAAAGTTTATGGAAGTGTGTCTTTTGGTACAGTGATTCATACAGCCTCTTCTACGCCTTACTATCAAGTTTATGTGAAAGTAATATGAATGCCAAAGTGATTTTATTTATGGCGATGGCAACTTCTTGCTTAGAACTGCAATATGGTGGCAACTTGATGAAATTGTCGTGTTAATACTAAAATAAAACTGCAGCCACGTTTTTTTACCCAAAGTTAAGACTTATATTGTACCGAGTTGTCCCAGACTCCTGATGAGGAAACAAAAGATGGAGTGAACTCACCTAACGCAAAATCCACAGCTTTAGTTGCTACCGCAATAGCAGCCCCACTGCAAGCTCCACCAGGAATACGAGCAGGAGCTGCAGGATTTGTGGGTGAATCGTAATGCTTGTTCTCTCCACTGATACTGAAGGAAACAAAGACAACAAAACAAGGAAATCAAAACAACTGAACCCTGATAACATAATCATTTCAACACTTGAATCACAAACTACATGTGATTATCTGAATCCAGCTATAGGTAACAACAGGCTTAACAGATGTAATCCGAAACAGAGACTAACCTAAAGGCAAGTTCATCAACCACAGTTTTGCCAACACAAGTGGCTCCACCTTCAACAAGAGTTGAAACCACAGGACATGTTGAAGAAGCAGCTTCATGGGTTCTGACCCAATCTGGATGACCAAAGCCAGTCACGTAGCCTTTAATATCGAATCTGGAGAGAACGAATCAGGAGATAAAAGAGTGAATCATCTTCTTAAAAAAACTGAAAGATCAAAAGCTCATAGAAGAGAACGAGACTGCACATAGATCAAATAAACTTTGCAGTCTTTCATTGCTCAAATCAATCAAGTATACTCTCGAAAGTTCACGAACGCACAAATGGATTCAACATCGATTTCAACCTTTTGTCCACTTCAACTGAAATCCCCAAAATCGTGGATATGTATGGAGCCGGAGAAGGAGGAGGAGGAAACAAACTTACACATCGGAAACTGCGAAAGAGAGTCCGGTTAGAGGATGAGGAGCTTTGGGAGGAGCAGGTTGCGGCGGAGGAAGGAGCAAGAGTTTATCGACGAAGGCGCCGAAATCTTCACGGATAGTCTTCTTAAGCTTCTTGGTAACGAGAAGAATACCGGCGATGCCTAAACCTAGAAGAACCCATAGATTTGCAGCGTGAGACGCCATCGATGACGTTTTGTGTTTGCTGCTGCTTTTAAGATAAGAGAGCCAGACCCTAAGATGAAGGACGCCAGAAATCGACTTTTGTTTTTGTGTGTTGCCTTTTCTTAAGGTTATTCTCGCCTTCTATACAAAAATTAAATAAAACAAAATTATATAATTTTTTCCTACCTCAAAATTTAGTTATATTTTTGAAATTATTCAATTTTTTAAAGCTTCATGCCTTTTTCAAGTTTTTTTTTTTTTTTGCTTAAGATTTCCGCATATTTTTATATTTTCAACAGCAACAATCTCAAACACTATACATCAAAAATCACAACGAATAGATCATCATAGGAAAATTCAATTGTTACTTTCTTCGATATGATATATATTGGAGTAAAAGTTATACAAAGTGTTAGTATGGAAATGTCAACGAAGATCTCTTTATTTGTTGCCATGAACTTATGAACTTATCTTTGGGAAGCTTGGATTCGTATTTTTTGAGATCATCAAGAGTGAACTCTTCGTACGGCTTGCTAAATCTCTTAATATATTATCTCCATCGGATTCTACTCGTTTTTGAAGCTTACTTGTCCATCATTTTGAAACGTTCTCGAGTCTTTTTTCTAGTTTAGGCCTATTGCGTTTGCCATAATTGTTTCTTGTCGGAACCATGGTTCTAATCAACAGTCATTCTACATGTTACATTCTTGTGATTTTTGAAGGAATAATATTATACCATCGAGTAGTAATAAAAACTAGCACTGACTGTGTATCCTTGAGCTCGTTTGTTGGATTCGATGAGCTTCATGGTTTATTTGGTGATGGAAAATCAAATAAGATTGGAAGCTTAAATCCGGACAAGTATAATCATACTAAGAAAAAAGAAAATTTTCTAATAGATTAATGGAAATGATAGTTTTTTATTTTTCCAACTAGGTAATTATAATAAACTATTCTATATAAGGAGAGCTCATGTGTTTCTTTTCTATTAACACAATAGAAATGGTAGAAACTAAACACAAGAAAAATATAGGGTTTTAGGTGATTGTGAGTTTCTTGTAAGAGAGAGAGAGGTGCTTAATCTTTGTTCTTAAGATTATAATGGATTGCCTCTTGCCATGCCCCAGAAATGTAGCCATTCTAAGTGAACTTTGGGTAAGCAATCTCTTGTGTTCATTTACTTCCACGTTCTTCTTCCTTATTCTCAATTCTAACTTCGTTATCTGTGACAGTTGTTGTGTTACAGCAAGTGTCTCAATAGACTGTCACAATGAATCGGTCGTACTACAATGAGTACTACAAGTTTTGTCTTTGCGTATATCTGTCACAGAGTGTGCTACAGAGACTATCTTAGCGAGTTTGTTAGAGACTGTTTTAGAGAGTTTGTGTGTTTGATTATGGTTCAAGATCAAACTAAATTGTCATTATGGTACAACAATTGGTGTCACAGCTAAATTGAACTGCCATTGAGGTATAACAATTGGCAAGTGCGTGATTCTGCATTACCTAAGTAGCATATCATTGTTTGATTATCATCAAGATGAAGTTTGTTGGGTTTAATAGGTTTTATGGTTTATTTGGTGATGAAAAATCAAACAAAGTTGGAGGCTTAAACCAAGACAAGTATAATCATATTAGGAAAAAAGAATTTTTCCTAATATATTTTATGGAAATGATGGTTTTTCCTTTTACCAACTAGGTAATTGTAATAAACTCTTCTATATAAAGAGAACTCATGTGTTTCTGTTAAAGAAAAACAATGTCATCGAATCCAAATCACAATATCAATGACCAAACGTTCATAAAACGCCAATCATCTTCCCAAGTGTGTGAGCATAGAGAGAAGAAACAGCTCATGAACATCATTGAGGAATACAAACCAAAACAGAGAGTTTTAGAGAAGAAGAAACAACACAATCTGGAAATTTTCATGAATGAATCGGAGAAGCAGATGCAGCTTTTCTTTTAACGCGTAACAACTTCTCATTGTCCAATCTCGATCTGACACGTGTTCGCAACTCACACTCTCACCATCTCCAATCACCTTTTAGCACGTGGCTATATCTTTTCCTGTAACAAATCTCCCCTCCTTTGAGCAACCTTGACCTCAAGGTTGAAATGAAACTTTGATCACCCAAAACTCCTTTCTTGTTTCCTACTTTATCTTCTCAATTATGTATCTTTGTATCTGATGGAGTTTGTGTTGCTACTTCATACAGTGGTCATGTATCACTCAACCCTGAAGATTACTTGTGATGGCTTAGATCTCCATTTATGTTTAATCTGAAACTTCTCATTATCCACATTGAGCTGATCTTGATGTTGAAATGTGTCTATTTCCTTCAGTGATACCTCACAAACAATGGAACAATAACTGCTGAACTTGAAGCTCATTTGTGTCTCTTCTTCATTGTTTTCAAGCTTAACGCTCCTTGTCAAAATTTGTCCATAACCGAAACTCTCATGGACATGGAGAGAGTTTTGTTGCAGCAATGACTCATATGTGGAACTAGAGATCCCATCTTCATAGTACTTCGCCAATAGCAGTAGCAAAACAGTACCCAAAGAGTTTAAGACAGGCATAACATTCCCATAAAGCAGCATATGGAACATTATGTACCTCTTGTATTTGATTCTTTGAACTAGTATAACAAGAAGAATTAGAAACATGTAAATTGAACTCATTGTTGCACCTTCTGCTTGCTTAACGACTGTAAATGATCAAGAACTCATCAACAATCTTCTTCTTATATATGTTGAAACAAGAGATATATACTTTGCAGAACAAAGGCAGCTCAACAACAAAAGTCCCCTTGCATTCTTTCTTCTGAACTTGAAATTCCAGTCTTTAAGTTGCTTCATACATACTTGTTCATTCACTAAAAGCATATTAATCTCTGCAATTATTTGCATCTTCGAAAGCACCTTTACACTTTTAGGACTACAAACTGTCGAAGTACTTAGTAATATGCTGGTAGTTTCTTTTGACCACTGAGCTGAATGAGATAAACCCTCTACAACATGATACTCAATCTTCTTTATCCCTTTCCATTTAGCAAGTTTTGTAATCCGTTTCCACTTGGCAGGATCTACACCTACCCTACCAATTTCTTGCGCTAGGTTAACAAGAGGTAATCCAAGATTTCTCAGCAAAAAAAATTCCATGTTAGCTTCTTTTTCTCTTGTGACCTCGCTAGAAATAACCTGTCGAAGTAGATTCACTATCTTCTTAAACTCTTTAAAAATTCCTCTTCTACAAGTTTGCCTTGTGATCCTCTTTATAATTGTTGTCTCCACAAATTTATATTGTGGCTTAGCTTTAGTCAAACTCGTTCTTTTAACTGCTCGTATCCGCAACGGCCATTGATTTATGCATAATCTTAAGGCTTGGTTCCAAAATAGAATTATGTATCTGAATCGATTTCTCTTGAAGATTAGAATGATTCTGGTCACATGAATCTGTTTGGATAATTGTGGCATGATCTCGTGGTAACGTTGTAGTACAATCCATGACCAGAACTAAATCCACTACTTCCACCGATCTCTTGGAAACCTCTTTTGGTGAAAAAATCATATCTGTCGCAACATTTTCTTTTGAATCTCCAATTGTTTGTGCTATGGTCGCTGCAAGTGATGATGCATCTTCATCGTTCTCTGCCGCGAAAGCTTTAACCCTCTTGTGCTTCAAGAAATGATTTGGTGTTTCCAGTTCATCGCAAAACAAACACAAACATTTCATCATCCTTTCTTCGATTTCTTCACCAGATAACCGACTGATCTTGATTTTGATTGATTTAGAAGTGTGGTTTGGCAATATTGTCTTGATTATCTCCGATGACAATCGATCCTTAGACGCCATCTTTCTTATCAAAGCTTCAATTGAGGCTATACATCCGATCTTCATAGATTGCGTTAATTCCGCCATAGTTTCCGAGAAAAAAGCAAGCTCTGATACCTTTGTTAAAGAAAAACAATATCGTCGAATCCAAATCACAATATCAATGACCAAACGTTCATAAAACGCCAATCATCTTCCCAAGTGTCGTGAGCATAAAGAGAAGAAACAGCTCATGAACATCATTGAGGAATACAAACCAAAACAGAGAGTTTTAGAGAAGAAGAAACAACACAATCTGGAAATTTTCATGAATGAATCGGAGAAGCATATGCAACTTTTCTTTTAACGAGTAACAACTTCTCATTGTCCAATCTCGATCTGAAACGTGTTCGCAACTCACACTCTCACCATCTCCAATCACCTTTTAACACGTGGCTATATCTTTTCCTGTAATAATTTCTTTTCTCTTAACACAATAGAAAGTAGGCTTGGGCATTCGGGGTCCCGTTCGGGTTCGGGTCGGATTGAGTTCGGGTTCGGGTCCCGTTTTAAAAAATTCCAAGATCCATTTGGGGTTTTTGAAAATTCGGTTCGGGTCCGGATCGGATCACTTCGGGTTCGGGTCGAGTTTAGTAAATTATCCAAAATCCAAGTGCACCCGAATATTTTTCCGAGTTCGGGTACTTTCGGATTTTTTTGTTCGGGTTCGGGTATTTTCCAGGTTTTATCATTTTTTCCGTATTTTTTCGGGTTTTTCGGATTTTTTCCGGGATTTTCGGGTTTTACGGGTTTCGGGTTTGAGTTTTCTTGATATTTCAGGTATTTGAGTTCAGGATTTTCGGATTTAAGAAGACATGTATATGAGTATAAAGGTATATTGGTATGAATGTATGTGTATGTGTGTGAAAATTTCGGGGCAACCATATACTTAGCCATGGGCATTTTAACCGGACCCGAAGAACCGAACCGAAACCGACCCGAAATTTCGGGTTCGGTTCGAGTTCGGGTAGGCGAAAATACCCAATTGGGTAGGGAGCTTAAGTAACTTCGGGTTCGGGTTCGGGTTCGGTTCGGGTATTACCTGAGAACCGAAGTAAGAACCGAAGTAACCAATGGCTAAAGACTTATACCCATAGGTTACTAACCTAATGCTACATGTTCGTCTTCCCCTTCTCGATTATCGTTTGCTTCTTTACAAAAAAAGAAAACCCTAAACGATTAAACCTGAAATCTCATCAGAAGTGTTCATTCTCTGCTCCTTTTGAGGTTTCACGAAATCGATCTCAGGTTTGTGTTTCTCTCCTTGTCCGATTCGTTTAATCTACTGCAATTTCTCTGCGTATCTTGTTTCGTATCTCTGGTTCTCGACTGTTAGTGACTTAATGTTTGCGAATTTGTTATTTATTTGAGAGTTTGAGTAGTCGATTATATCTTTGTTGAGTTTGAGTAATCAAAGTTTGAGACTTTGAGTCTTTACCTGAAATATGAGTCTCGATTTGTTTCTCAAAGTCTCAAAGCTAAGTTTATGTTTTTGTGTTTCTATTTTTGTGTATGTCTAAGTCTGTCAAAGCTAAGTTTAGTCGATTATATTTTGTGTGTGTGTAAGTCTGTCAAAGCTAAGTTTATGTTTCTGTGTTTCTATCATTCTGTGATTCATTTGAAGTTTCTATGATTCATGTTTCTGTGTTTCATGTCTTTCTTATCAGATGGACTCAAACAATATGGTGAATGATAAAGATGCATACATGGATACTGAAGTTAATCAAGCAGGACCTACGAATCCTGGTTTTGGAAAACGGAAGGAAAATGCAGGTGAAACTGGAGCTACTTATGAACAACCAAAGCCAAGGAAGGTGCTCAACACAAGATCAAATGTGTGGGATCATTTCACAAGGCTAAAAAGCAATCGGGAAAATGCCATTGTAACCATTGTTTCAAGATATTTGCTTGCCCAACAACTTCAGGGACCTCAAATCTCCAAAAGCATTTATCAACCTGCAAACAACATTTGGTGTGGCTGGAAGATCAAGGGAAGAAGCAACATGTCATTGATAAGGATGGCCACCTGAAGAATGCTAAAGTGTCTGAAGAGGTCTTCAGAGAGGCTGCAAATGAAATGTTGGTTTTAGGAGAGCTACCACTAGCCTTCATTGAGTCTGTTGCTTTCAAACACTTCTGCTCCAAGGTGAATTTGTACAAACCACACTCAAGAAGAACAGCTATCAGGGACATTGTGGAGATGTACGTAAGCAGAAAAGCATCATTAAAAGAATGGTTTAAGGCTAACAAGCAGAGAGTATCTCTTACAACCGACATATGAACAACAACTACAACATGCAAGTTTTTCTAAGTTTCATTTGTGTAACTATATTGTTATTGTTATTGTTAATTCATATGCTTATATATTTGACTTTGTTTACTTGTTTTTAATTGTAGGTGCTAGTTATATAGTGATCACTTTGCATTATATTGATGCAAACTGGAAGTTAAGGAATCTGATCATTGGGTTTAAGTATGTCTCCGATCACAAAGGTGAGACTATTTCTAATGCCTTGTTGGAGTGTTTAAATGAC
This sequence comes from Anastatica hierochuntica, assembly GCA_900406275.1. Classification (NCBI taxonomy): domain Eukaryota; kingdom Viridiplantae; phylum Streptophyta; class Magnoliopsida; order Brassicales; family Brassicaceae; genus Anastatica; species Anastatica hierochuntica. Next base: position 27,899 of record OVAN01002614.1, read on the forward strand.
TGGGGAATAAAGAAGATTTTCTGCATTACTGTAGACAATGCTACTGCTAATTCATCTGCTTTGAGGAAGTTTCAGAAGAGTTTCTCATTAGTGTCTCCTGAAGCTTTTGTCTTGAATGGGGAGTTCATGCATGTTAGGTGTAGTGCTCACATTATAAACTTGATAGTCAGAGAGGATTTGGCTAAAATAGATAATAGTGTGGCTGTTGTTCGTAATGCTGTTGCATATGTGAGATCTTCTACGAATAGATTGAAATCTTTTGAGTTAAGAGTTGATTCAGGAAATATGTCAAGAGGTAGCTTACCTTTGGATGTTAAAACAAGATGGAACTCAACTTTTCTTATGTTGAGTAGGGCTCTAAAGTTCATGTTGGCTTTTGACAAGATGGAATCTGAGGACAAGTTGTTTAATGATCACTTCTTGGAGATTGAAAATGGTGCAAAGAGAGTTGGACCTCCTTTTGCAACCGATTGGAATGAGATTGAGAGGTTAGTAAGGTTCTTAATCATCTTCTACAATTCCACATTGGTAGTGTCAGCTTCAAGTTCTGTGAACTCATATAAGGTGTTTGGGGAGATAGTTACAATAGAGAAAAATTTGTTATCTTTGACCAAAACATCAGACTCAAAGCTAAAGAAAAAAGCTGAGGAAATGTTGAATAAGTTTGATAAGTACTGGGATGGGGTCAAAAGCATTAATCAGATTCTAATTGTTGCTTCAGTGTTTGATCCTAGGAAGAGGATGAAATTTGCAAAGATGTGCTTTGAGAAACTTTATGGTGAAGGTACTTTAGCAGTTACAGATATGACTAACTCATTAACTAGTTATCTGAGAAGCTTATTTACTGAGTATAGTAGTAGATACAAAGGATCAATTGTCCAATAATCTCAGTCTACTCAAACCTCATCATTCAGTGGTCAAGAGACTCAAGAGCAGTCACAAGACATAGTGGAATTAGTATGAGATGATTTAGGATGTGAAAGGATGGATTGCATGTATAAGGAGATGGTTGAAGAGATAGGAGTTCAGGATACAAGGGATGAATTGGAAATCTATCTGAAAGAGAGTGTGGAGAATCCTAAAAGTTTGGCTGGATTATCTTTAGAATATGATGTATTGTCTTGGTGGAAACTCAACAGCACCAAATTCCATGTTTTAGCAGAAATTGCAAAAGACATATTTACAATGCAAGTGTCCCACTAGTAGAAAAAATTGCTATAGCCACGTTTTAGCCACGATTAGCCACGAAAATCGTGGTAAAATCGTGGCAAAATCATCCATATAGCCACGATTAGCCACGAAAAAAAAGCTACGATCATATAGCCACGACTTTTTTCCGTGACAAAATCGTGGCGATATGATCGTAGCTTTTTTTTTCGTGGCAAAATCGTGGCTAGATAGATGATTTTGCCACGATTTTGCCACGAAAAAAGCCACGCCACGTTTTTTCGTGGCTTAAACGTGGCTATAGCAATTTTTTCTACTAGTGATCTTCTGTAGCTTCTGAAAGTGCTTTTAGCACTTCTGGTCGGATTTTAGATTCTTGCAGGAGTTGTCTAACACATTTTATGGTTGAAGTGCTCATTTGTGCAGAGCAATGGTTGAAGAAGGACAGCATAGGTGGTGAAGCAAGACTTCCTACATTTGAACGCATGATATCTGAGTTGGAATTTGAAGACAAGACGAAGAGAGGTAACATTCTTTCTTAGTTTCTTTGATCAATTTTCTATTTTACATTTTTCTGAGTTAACATTCTTTCCTTGATCAATTTTCAGATTATGATACACCAACCATAAGAGAACAATGATGATGAATCAGAAGAGCACAAGAAGTCAAGAATGGTGAAGTAAGTACAATTTCTAGTGTTCTAAATTGTTTGACATGTTTGTGATATTATAATCTTGTTTTAACATTTGTGTTTTACTGTTTCTTAACTTTCTTTTATGTTTTTTGTTTTATGTCCAGGGAAGAGAATCAAGTGAAGTGATCATGTTTTGATTGAAGTTTTTAACATGATCTTTGTTTTATGAAGTTTATAAGCTTTATTTTATGAAGTTTGGAACTGTTTGAGTTCATTTCTAAATTGTTTTATGTTAAGTTGGACTTTGTATTTTTGTAGATTGGTTTTGAACAAATGTAGAACAGAGTATTTCGGATAAAAGGTTTAATTTATTTTGGTTATATATCGGGTAAATACCCGAACCAAACCGAACCGATTAAGGTTTCGATTCTAAATCAGGTCTTCTTTACAAAACAGAAACCGACCCGAAACCCGAAAAAAAGACCTGAACCCGAACCGAATTTACAAAATACCCGAATGGGTCTTATGTGTGTAAAACCGAAATACCCGAAATCCGAAAGAACCGACCCGAACCCGAACGGGTACTCGAACGCCCAGGGCTACATATACTAGTTCGAGTTTCGGTTTTGGGTTCGGTTCGGGTAAAACCTGAAACCTGAAATACTTGAGCGGAGACCCCGTTCGGGTTTTTCACATATTTTTTCGGGTTCGGTTTCAGGTTTTTCGGGTCGGGTTCGGTTCGAGTTTTGGGGTTCAATTTTTTTGTCCAGCCCTAATATAAAGGGTAGAAACTATGCACAAAGGAAAACCTAGGGTTTTAGGTGCGAGTTTCTTGTAAGAGAGAGAGGTGCTTAATATTTGTTCTTAAGATTATAGTGGATTGTCTCTTGCCAGGATCCAAAGACGTAGCCATTCCAGGTGAACTTTGGGTAAACAATCTCTTGTGTTCATTTACTTTTCTCGTTTTTCTTTCTTATTCTTAATTCTACAAACTTTGTTATATGTGACAGTTGTTGTGTTACAGTAGGTGTTTTAACAGACTGTCACAACGAGTCGGTCGTACTACAGCGAGTACTACATATTTTGTCTCTGCGTGTATGTGTCACAGAGCGTGTTACAAAGACTGTTTTAGCGAGTCTGTTAGAGACTGTCTCAGAGAGTTTGTGTGCTTGATTCTGGTTCAAGATCAAACTGAATTGCCATTATGATACAACAATTGGTGTTACATCTAAATTGAACTACCATTGAGGTACAACATCGTTTGGAGTCGTCGTATGGAATAACTGCTTGAATAAGTAGAGTTATGGAAACCCCAAAAAAGTTTTTTAAAACCCACCATAAACAAAATTTGAAACTAGTGACAATTTTAAGCAGCCAAAAAACATTATCCTAGCCTACACAAGTTGCTATGCAATTGAGACGAAAAGGCAGGCAGTTAAGAAAATGGGGTGATCACTGTCTAAGAGCATGTCCATTAAAGTATTATAAGAGGTTTTTAAGAGAAGTTCACATACTTCCCAAGGAACCCAAGCTCTCTTGAGATCTTCCGTAAGAACCCGGATCAAGCACTATTTCGCGGGCCATCAAACGAAAAATATATATATATACGTGGCGAACCTCCCCCAAGTTTGCCAATGAGGATGCTCTAATTCACCGGATGACAAAGGAAAGTTTATGATAAGGTCGATAGAGTTTAATGCGATCCAAATATCATGTTACTAGACCGGAAGAAAATGATTTTTTTTTTTCTGCTTTGATGTCCATTTAAGATAAAACTAGATTTTGACCCGCACTTTTAAAACGCGGGATTCATTTTTTGGTATAATATAATACAAAAAAAGATTTAATGATGATATAAATTTTTATAAATAAATTATAGTAAAAACAATTACTTTCACTACAAAAATGTATTAACGATATGGATTGTCGATGTCAAAATAAATTTTGTTTCATCTACCATGTTCATGTCACGGGTTAATCAATGATACGATTATAAAGTCAATTCATTGCTATTATCGTTGTCGTATTTCTTATTGTAAAACTTATATAATTTTTTTATAAAGACATAATAATTCCCTATATTAAAATTTCTCATCATTTTAATTTCTTTATATTTATATTTTTTCTATGAGTGATATTCAATATTATTAAAATCAGAAAAACTGGTGTCGGATCAGGTTTGACCGCAAACCGAAAACATATCCGGATTGGATTAATAATAAATCCAAAAAATATTAAATCGATTAAAAGACCGGATTAAACCGGTAATGAATCAGATACCGACCAACAGTTGAACCACGAATTGGTTTAATTCTTAAATATGAAATTTGATTTAATGTATTCATTATTATAGTTTTTTAGCAAAATTATACTTTTCAGGGTGAAAAAAAATACTTTTCATTTTTAAAATATTATGATTTAAAATTTTTTTTAATATTTTAAGATAATATATTTATTTTCAACTAATATACTATTTTAAAATAATATATTTATTTTTGATTATGATATTATTTGTAAAAATATTATTAAATCCGGTTGATCTTGGTCGGGCCACATCTATCCATGACCCAAAAATTATCCAATTCAATTTCCGTTTTTTGTTTTAAAAACATTAAATATTATAAATATTTAATCATTTTTAAATTTTTATCTTTGTAATTGTTAATAACCTAATTTTAAATATTTTTATAAATGTTTAAAACTGAAGATATAATCATTCATTAATTAATTAAATTAATTAGATGAATTAATGGATTGATGAATCAAGTTGTTAGGATACATATTATGTTGCATAGTTAATATTAATATAAAGTCCAAAATTGGTAATATTACACGGTAAACAAAGTTGTGTGCTTCTGTTTTAATAATATAGACTAGATTTTGACTAGCGCTTTAAAAGCGCAGGATTCATATTATTATTAATTATTATAGTTTTTTG